>PVJI01019556.1:0-30786 GCA_004026765.1 Micronycteris hirsuta | reverse complement strand
GCCTGCCACACAAGCATGTGACCTGGCTGGTAATCGAACCAGCAACCCTTTGGTTTGGAGGCCAGTGCTCAATCCACTGAGCCACAATGGCCAGGGCAAAAATCAGACCCTTTTAAGCAGGTTAAATTTCAGTGAATTTTTCTAGGGACTAGCACCCTCAGTTCTCTAGCACTTCCTTTCTTTGACTCTTTCAGTCTTAGTACAATGAGTACAAAGCTTCTGATTAAATTAGGCTGTGAATGTGATATAAATTTGGTGCTTTAATGTGATGTTTGGTAGCTTAACTGCAGTAAATGCATTTTGATTTAATGACTTTTTCAACTTACAATGAGTTTATTGGGACACTAACCCATTTTAAATCATGGAACAGCAGTAATTCTATACATCTATATTAAATTATGCTAAATCTGTTCCAAATGACCTGAATGTCTACCACAGTGTTCCATGAGGGAGAACATGACACCCTTGATAAAAATTCTTAATTTCAAATCATAATGTATATGTAAATCTGCATATTTGAATATATTCAAATGTATCTCAGAATTCTATCTGGATAGTATTATGACTATTAATAGAAATATAATCTTTAATTTTTATAAAAAAATAAAGGATATATTTCTAAAAATTAAAAGGATAGTTTGCAAATATTAATAAATTAAAAAGTATGATCAAGTGGAATTTACTCCAGGGATGCAAGGTTGGCACAATATTCACAAATGAATAAATGCGATACACCACACAAACAAAATGAAGGATAAATGTCACATGATCCTATCAATTGGTGGAAAAAAGAGCATTTGATAAAATCCAGCACCATTTATGATAAAAACTCTCAGCAATGCAGGAATAGAGGGGTCAAACCTAGACATAATCAAGGCCATATATGACAAACCCACTGCCAGCATCATCCTTAATGGGCAAAATGACAAGCATTCCCCTTAAGATTGGGAACAAGATAGCAGTGTCCACTTTTACTTCTCCAATTAGTCACAGGACTGGAGGCCCTAGCCATAGCAATAAGGTAAGAAGATGAAATAAAAGGCATCCAAATTGGAAACGAAGAAGTAAAACTGTCATTATTTGTAGATGACATGATACTGTACACAGAGAACTCTAAATACTCCACCAAGAAAATACTAGAACTGATAAGTGAATTCAGTAAACTAGCAGGATACACACTAAATTCCTAGAAATCAGTTGCATTTTTATATACCAATAATGAACTATCAGAAAGGGAAACTAAGAAAATAATCCCATTCACAACTGATTCAAAAAGAATAAAATACCTAGGAATAAATCTAACCAAGGATGTAAAAGACCTGCATGCAGAAAATTATAAGACACTGAGGAAAGAAACTAAAGAAGATACAAATACGAGGAAGCATATACCATGTTCGTGGATAGGAAGAATTAACATCATTAAAATGTCCATATACCCAAACGATCTATAGTATAGTTTCAATGCAATTCCTATCAAGATACCAATGACTTATTTCACAGGACTAGAACAAATATTTCAAAAATTTATATGGAACCACAAAAGGTCCTAAATAGCAACAGTGATCTTGATAAAGAACACAGTTGGAGGACTCATACTACCTAATAAGAAACTATACCATAGGCCATAGTAATCAAAACAGCATGGTACTGGCATAAAAATAGACACACTGATCAACAGAATGGAATAGAGAGCCCAGAAGTAAACCCACACCTGCATACTCAATTAATATTTGATAGAGGAAGAATGCAGATACAATGGGCTAAAAATAATTTATTCAATAAATGGTGTTGGGAAAATTGGACAGATAGGGGTAGAAAAGTGAAACTAGACCACCTTCTTATGCCAAACGTTAGAATAAATTCAAAATGGATTAAAGATTTAAATGTTAAACCTGAAACCATAAAAATTCTTAGATGAAAACATAGGCAGTATAATCTCAGACTTTGCTCATAGCAATATTTTTCTAATGTATCTGCTCAGGCAAGAGAAACAAAAGAAAAAAACAAATAGGACTACATCAATGTAAAAAGGTTTTGCACAGCAATGGAAACCATCAACAAAATAAAATAGAACCCACTGAATGGGAGAACATATTTGCTGATACATTTGATAAGTGAAAATATCCAAAATTTATAAAAACTTATAAAACTCAACTAAAAATATAGGAAAAGGACCTGAAAAGGTACTTCTTCAAGGAGGACATACAGATGGCCAATAGAAATATAAAAGCATGCTGAACGTCACTAATCATCAGAGAAATGCAACTTAAAACCACAATGAGTTATCATCTCACACCTGTCAGAATGGCTATCATCAATAAATCAACAAACAGTAAGTGCTGGTGAGGATGTGGAGAAAGGGGAGCCCTTTTGCACTGCTGGTGGGAGTGTAGATTGGTGCAGCCACTTGGAAAGCAGTATGGTGTTACATCAAAAAATTAAAAATGGAACTGACTTATGACCCAGAGATTCTGCTTCTGGGGATTTATCTGAAGAATCCCAAAATACTAATTTGATATAATATGAGCACCCAAATATGCATCACAGCATTATTTACAAATGCCAAGGTTTGGAAGCAGCCCAAGTGCCCGTTAGTAGATAAAACAACTATGGGACATTTACACAATAGAATACTACTAGGCCATAAAAAAGAAAATGTTGCCATTTGTGACAGCATGGATGGACCTGGAGAATATAAGTGAAATAAACCAGTCAGAGAAAGACAAATATATGATTTCACTCATATGTGGAATCTAATGAACAAACTGAACTAACAAGCAAAACAGAGACAGACTCATAGGTAGCAGGTGGCTTGCTCTGGGGAGGGGGGTGGTTTGGGGGTGGAGGGATGGAGCAAAAAGGAAAAAGGAATCATGGACATGGACAACAGTGTGGTGACTATGGGGGGAGGGAGGTGGGTAGAGGTGGAAGAGGGTATAAGGGACTTAAATGGTAACGGAAAAAATATAATTAAAAAAAGCTATAAGAAACATTGTAAATTTCAAAAATTCTTAGACGTCTAATCAACACACACGTTTCTGAAGCTCCAAGTTCAGAAGATGAGCGACCTGTGCCACACTGCACCTAGAGCAACACAGAGTCAGCTGTACGCTGACGGCTCCAACGAGGACTGCAGAAATAGCTCCGGATATTTCCCCACATGTATTAGATTTCATTGCTTTTATTCATTAAGTAAAAAGTTTCTTTTCTAAACTCTATTGAAATATTGTAAGGGAACTCCTGATTTATTTGAAATGCAAAAAACTAGGAAACTAGTTTCTAGGAGAAAACTAACAGAAATGGCAGCCTGCATGTATGAATGTATGTATATATGAATTCTTCCATTATGAAGCAAAGTGTGCACTGATTAGGAAAGAATGTAGTATCTCTAAAATTTCTGAAAAAGTCAATAAATATTCTAGTTTTGTATTTTCATCCAGAAATGTATTGCTTAAAGTTAAGTATTAAATCAGGAAACAACTTCTGTTCCCTTCTGAAACAGTGCTCCTTATCGAAAGTCAAATGCTACTACAGAAATTAATCACATCACTTGCAAGGCCTATCTGAGAAGATACGTTTGAAGAAGTTATGGTAGACGTGTAAAATAACAAAATATACAGATTTGTGGGTTTTTGGTTTTTATTTAGTTAGGTAAAGTACTTAAAGACAACATATACTCTTCTGAGTAGAAAAGGTACTGACAACAAGAGGTACTTGGTACATTTTGGGGGAATAATTACTTAAATGCATTACCAATCATTACTACTACATAAATGATTTAAAAAAAATGGCTCTAAGCGTCATCCTAACTTCTCAGTTGGCTCCCCAGTCTCTGAGACTTGCTGACTCTCACGTCACATCATGTCCTCTGGCTCTTTCCTCACAACCAGAAAGCCCGTCATTCCCTCAAGAACCTTGCATCGTGGAGGAGCCTCTTCTAGAAAGTGCTAGTTCTGAATTCTATTTAGAGCTTTTTAAAATGTTTATCTCCCCTTGAACTATAAAATGCTGTGGGTAAAACAGTCGGATTTGGACTCATTATTAAGAAAAACCCAAAATTTAACTAAAAGAAAGGTATTTAAAGTGTGACTATAGTCACAGGAAGGGCTGATTTTTAATAAATGTCTGAGAATGTACGTTTGCCACACTGTTCAAAATAAACACCTGGAGGGGTAATAAACACATGTCCAGAGGGCTATCGTCACAAAACACTGTGGAACTTCTCTTCAGGCACTGCAGTCAGAATGACTTTAGGAACTATACATCATCACGTAGTCACAACCAACTTTACAACAAAAAATTACAAGGCCTGACAATCAACAAATTTAGTCTTCTGGCTTGGCTTCAAAATACTTCCTGTCATTTTCTCAAAACAAAAGCAAACACCCAAACAAAAGTCCCATTAATGGATGACATTTTGTACCGAAAATAATCGAAAGTACGATGGGCCTGGAAAACATTTTATTTTTTTGTAATAAAAAAACTATCAAAGATAAATAATCTTAAGATTATTTCTGAATGTATAAGTTATTTTATATTAGTTAAAAATAGTGCCTAACTTCATTTTGAAGCCTACATTAATTGCTCAAAAATATGAACATACTGATAGATCACATAAGACACAGAACAGGTGTCACATGGAAATCATAAACTGGGAGAATAAAAATAAAAAGCATTAAAAAATAGATTAAATATACATTTTAAAAACCTGCTAATCAGGTGGCTAATGCCATATTTTCTGGTAATATAATTAAGTGGGTACCTTAGGCATCTAACTTTGAGTTTGTTTAGGTAGAAATCGTTTGCTTTTATGTTTGGAAAAATTAAGTGTTTTATTAACCCATAAAATTAATTATTCCCTAATATTTTAGACTTATCAATATTTTGGCTCCAGGGCAAACTTTTAAGAAGTTATATTTAAAGACAACAAAGAAAAATAGAGATTTTTAGTGCCAGATGTCTGGGAAGATCCCATTTGGATTTGAGCTACTTAAATTTGCAATCATGTATTTATACATCTAACAGAGCTTCTGTTCCCCCCAGAAACAGAAAATTAACTAGCTTTGTAGCATCTTCCTTGATCTGCCACCCGTGCCCTGAGGATTAGAGACTCCACCTGAGCTTGTTTTACAAGCATAACAGAAAAAATTAATCTCTGCTGGCAGTGCTCCCACTGGGATACTGATGAATAATGATATCCCTCTTTTGCTGCCCTCTCAGTCCACTAGAAAAGCCACTCTAACCCGGCAACGTGGAAACTGCTGAAACCATTCCAGCTGTGGATTAGCAGGCAGTCAGGCATCCATCTGCTCTGTGTGAATCAAGAGAAAGCAAATATGCATTCTTATGGCTAAAGTCATATTCAAACCCATTATCATCTTATAGGAACATACACACACACACACACATATATATGTCTGTCTGTCTGTCTATGTATCTATCTATCATCTATTTATCTACATCCCTACCTGCTTACCTACCTACCTAGTCAATAATAGGCAATCACACACTATAAGCTAAAGTAACCCAATTCTTCAGTTTAGTTTGCATTTTCTTAGGGCTTTAAATGATAGACAACGAAGTACATGTTCAGAGGTTATAAAATATAGCTCTTCAGTTTGGTACTCATACGGGGCTGATTAACTGCAGATTAAATTTCTAGAGTGCAATGTGAGAATATACCAGGCATATAGATATTCCAGAATATCAAATGTAGCAACTAACTACTTGTTTGAAAGGTAAGGCTGTTTAATCAGTTTCTAACCAAGTGTCACACAGAGGAAGTGTGGCCATTATTTTCACTTTGCTTTATTTTACTGAAACATAGATGTAGTGTGTATCTGTGGACTCTTGCCCTCTACAAAAAGGAAAGGACCATTGCTTTTGGTCTACAAATAGCAAAACTGAGTTATCAGGACTCTTTTAGCTCTTTATTAATGAGCACTAGAGCACTTTAATATACCCATAATATAATGATGACTGATGTTTATGGTGCTAGCTTCAGGATTTAGAAAGATCTTTAAGGATCTTCTGAATGATGGAAGAAAATTTTCACAGCACAGTTCTAAGAGTATTTTATAGCACTAAATTCTGAAATTCATATATGATACATATTTATAAATTCTATTATCAAGAATATTTTAAATAATCATCACACCATATTTCAAGTCAATAATAATAGGATACAAGCTCACCCAACTTTTAAGTTCTAGTCTGGTATCACCTATATCACTTTGGTGTGAGTCCCAAGGGACTACTTATCTTTCCTGTTCTCTAATTTTAGTAGCATTCATTGCTTATTTCAATGCCTTAATGATTTTCTCCTCTCTCACTGTTTACGAAAATAATAGTAGTTCAAGGTTACAACCCTTTCTTTGCTTTCAGTCCAGCAGAAAAATAACTGCCAACTTTTCGCTGGTTTTGCAAGAGTTTATTTGTTCACCTGTCAGTAGAAGATGACACCTGCTTGGCATTTGTCTTACCAGTTTGCTGACACTATTTAATAAATAACAGAAAATACCTACATAGACAGTATGGAAGATCTAAATCTAATAAAGGTGAAACATGTATATATAGAAGAATTCTCCATTACCAATGGAAATACTTCAAAACTGAGATTATGGTATTTCTGCTAAACTGCATTATTCTCCTAAATTACATATAAAATAATGAATAGAACATAAGAATGCATAGAATTTTATGTATCTTAGGATAATGACATTTGAAAATCACTCTTACTTCCCATATTTTTTTTTTTTTTTAAAGCAAAATGAGTTCTAACTTTCTGACGTAGTCAGATTTCTGACATGGTTATATTCTACTGGACTGTCAGCTGGAAAACATTGTAAAGTAAGTGGAGTCTTTTTTTAGAAGAATGTAAGTTAAAATAAAATGCAGATAAAATAATACCACTCTAATAAAGACCATATATATGTATTTATTTAGTAGTAACAACAAAAATTTTCAGAATAAGTGTAAGTATGGGGATTGGGTACATCCATTTCTTTGGGTTGAGAAATCAAAAGGTATCCAGCTTATGATATATTACTGCAGAGGGAATTCCTTCAGGCTTCTGCTATGTGTATGATGGCTCAGCATAAAGTTTTCACTCTAGTCTTTCTTACAGTGGAAAGACTATAGTTTTGTAAGAATTAATAATGACTAGTTAGATCTTTTCCTTGAAAGAGCTTTTCAAAACTATGCAGCAAATTAGTAAGTGATCCTTTATTTTTTAACAAGGCAAGCATAACTATCTCAATGCTAGAATGTGCATATGTGGTTATGTGAAAACAAATAAAAACAATTTTCTACTGATTCTCTTTCAAAAACTCAAGTTGATATTTAAGTTATGACAAATGATTTGTTCTTAAAGAGATATTGGTCTTTTTAGTAAAGTTTTTCAGTCCTTTTTTTTCTTTTTTTGCTATTATAAATAACTCTGTAATGAACATCTGTGTGTGTATATATATATATATGTGTATGTATATATATATATATGTGTATGTATGTATGTATATATATATATATATATATATATATATATATATACTATCTTGACAATATACTTGTTTCCTTAGGATAGATTCCTAAAAATGGAGCAGACATTGGTTAAAGCGTTTTTTTTAAACAATTCTTGCACCATCAAAAAGTACTATCTTTTTTGAATTTCCAACAATTTAATATGCTAAATAGATTACTATTTTATTGATTATACTATTACAGTTGTCCTAATTTTTACCCCTTTGCCCCCCTCTACCTGGTACCCCTCATTCCCCCTGGCAATACCACCCCTGTAGTTCATATCCATGGGTCATGCATATAAATTCTTTGGCTTCTGTTTCCTATACTGTTCTTAACATCCCTCTGTCTATGTTGTACTACCAATTTATACTTAATCCCTACACCTTTTCCCCCATTCGCTCACTTCCACCTCCCAACTGATAATCCTCTGAATGATCTCCACAGCTATGGTTCTGTTACTGTTCTGCTTCTTTGCTTATTTTTTTTGGGGGGGGGCGGTATCTAGAATATTCATTTATTTATTTATTTACTGTTCAAGTACAGTTGTCTCCATTTTCACCCCACCACAGCCCCCAGCCCCACTCATCCCTGCCTCCCACCCTTGAACCTACCCTCTTTGGCTTTGTCCATGTGTCCTTCATACATGTTCCTTGATGGGCCTCTTCTTTTTTCTGCCATTACCCCTCTCTCCCCTCCCCTCTGGTTACTGTCAGTTTGTTCTTTATTTCAATGTCTCTGGTTATATTTTGCCTGCTTGTTTTGTTGATTAGTTCAACTTATAGGTGAGGTCATATGATATTTGTCTTTCACTGCCTGGCTTATTTCACTTAGCATAATGCTCTGCAGTTCCATCCATGCTGTCGTGAAGGGTAGGAGCTCCTTCTTTCATTCTTCTGCATAGCATTCCATTGTGTACATGTACCATAATTATTTTATCCACTCGTTTACTGGTGGGCACTTAGGTTGCTTCCAGCACTTGAGTATTGTAAATTGTGTTGCTACGAACATTGGGGTGATAAATGACCCCAAACAGTTGCAGCAATTTTGAGAAAGAAGAACAAAGTAGGAGGGATTACAATACCTGATATAAAACTATATTACAAGGCCACTGTAATCAAAACAGTATAGTACTGACATAAGAACAAACACATAGATCAATGGAACAGAATAGAGAGCCCAGAAATAAACCCAAGTCTCTATGGTCAATTAATATACAACAAAGGGGGCAGAAGCATAAAATGAGTAAAAATAGCTTCTTCAACAAATAGTGTTGGGAGACCTGGACAGCTACATGCAAAAGATGAAACTCGATCACAAACTTAAGCATACGCAAAAATAAATTCAAGGTGGATAAAAGACTTAAATATAAGTCAGGACACCATAAAAATCCTAGAGGAGAACATAGGCAGGAAAATCTCAGACATTCCACGTAGCAATATTTTCACCAATATGTCCCGTAGAGTAAGGGAGATAAAGGAATGAATAAACAAATGGTACTTCATCAAAATAAAAAGCTTCTGTATAGCTAAAGAAAACAGCAGTAAAATGAAAAGGGAACCAAATGTATGGGAAAATATATTTGCCAATGATACCTCGGACAAGGGTTTGATCTCTAAAATATACAAAGAGCTCACATGACTCCACTCCAGGAAGACCAACAATCCAATTAAAAAATGGGCAAAGGACTTGAACAGACACTTTTTCGAAGAGGACATATGGAGAGTCCAGAGACATATGAAAGGATGCTCAGCATCACTAGCCATCACAGAGATGCAAATCAAAAGCACAATGGGATACCACTTCACACCTGTCAGAACAGCTACCATAAACAAAACAGCAAACAATAAGTGCTGGAGAGGTTGTGGAGAAAAGGGAACCCTATGGCATTGTTGGTGGGAATGTTGCATTGTTGGTGGGAATGCAGACTAGTACAGTCACTGTGGAAAACAGTATGGAATTTCCTTAGAAAACTAAAAATGGAATTGCCTTTTGATCCAGCAATACCACTGCTGGGATTATACCTTAAGATCCTAAAATACCAATGCTTAGTTTGTTTTTAGATTCAATTGTTGATAGTTATGAATTTACTGCCATTTAATTGTTCATAGTTTTGATCTTCTTTTTCTTAAATAAGTCCCTTAAACATATCATATAATAATAGCATGGCGATGATGAACTCTTTTAGCTTTACCTTGTCAGGGAAGCATTTTATCTGCCCTTCAATTCTAAATGATAGCCTTACTGGATACAGTAATCTAGGTTGTAAAGTCCTTGCTTTCCATCACTTTGAATACTTCCTGCCTGTCCCTTCTTGTCTGCAAAGTTTGTTTGAGAAATCAGTTGACAGTCTTACAGGAACTCTTTGTAGGCAACTCTCTGCTTTTCTCTTGCTGCTTTTAAGATTCTCTATCTTTAACCTTTGGCATTTTAATTATGCTGTGTCTTGGTGTGGTCTTCTTTGTTTCCATCTTTTTTGGGACTCTCTGTGCTTCCTGGACTTGTATGTCCATTTCTTTCACCAAATTAGGGAAAGTGTTCTTTCACTATTTTTTCAAATAAATTTTCAATTTCTTGGTCTTTCTCTTCTCCTTTTGGCATCGCTATGGTTCAAATATTGGTACTTTTGAAGATATACCAGAGGCTACTTAGCCTATCCTTGATTTTTTAGATTCTTTTTACTTCTTGCTGTTCTGATTGAATGTTTTTTTCTTTCTTTCTTTCTTATGTTCCAAATCATTGATTTGATTCTCAGCTTCATCCCCTCCACTGTTGGTTCCCTGTAAATTTTTCTCTATTTCAACCAGTGTAACCTTCATTTCTGCTTGGGTCATTTTTATGCTGTTGAAGTACCTAGTAAGTTCCTTGAGCATCCTAATAACCAGTGTTTTGAACTCTGAATTTGGCAGATTGCTTATCTCCAGTTCTTTTCCTGGAATTTTATTCTATTCTTTCATTTGGGCCATATTTCTTTGTTTCCTCATTTGGCAGTCTCCCTATGTTTGTTTCTGTGTATTAGGTTGAGCTGCTTTGATTTCCTGTCTTACTAGAGTCACCCATCTGGATGAATGTGGGTTCTTTAATTCTTTGGTTGTCAAACTTTCATACAGCTCAATTTTTTGATGATTCTGGGTGATACTAGTTTTGCAGTCTAGTTTTAATTTTTGGTTTGTGTGAGGAGGTGAGCGTACACCTCCATCTTGACTGGAAGTCTGTAAGTTGTTATTTAATGCCATGTTTTCATTTTACCAATGGAGTCACAGTGGTTGTTTCTTTTTAATTTATTGATTAAAAAATTAAAATACATTCCCCTTTTGACTATCATAATATTAACAAATAATGCTTTTGAAACTTTATAGAGATATGTGTATATTTTATAATTCTATAGATATGCATATATTTTATATTTTTATGTAGGAAAATCTATCCATGTATCCTTTTGCAATTTCTTCAATTCCTTTATGCTTTGTTTCTTCCTCTCCCCTATTTTAATATTTTGACATTGTTGTTGGCTTTAAATTTTAATCTGACTGAAATTTGTTCTGTTATATGCAATGAAATTAGAATCTAATTTGAGTATTTTTCCAAAATGTTATACAATTTACCCAACAACATTTGTTGAATAAACTACCCTTTAACCAATAACTTTATGATATTTTCTTTTTATTGGTCAGTGCTTCACAGTTAAATGAGATGAATCTCACCACTGTGTGACCACTGTCCTGGGCGGTGGGGAAGGAGGCACTCCTGGCACAAGAACAGCTGTAGCTCCATGCAGGAGCAAAAGGGGAAGCTCAGTTCCAGATGGAGTTTACTCTCACTTCAATCTATACCGCAGCCACACTCAGAAAATCTCACGTGGCATGCTAAAGAACCCAAATTTATCTTGTGAGATTTTTTGAATAGAAGCAGATAATAACATCTGTCTTACATTGATAAGATTTATAAAATCCACTATTAGAAACTGTTTTAATATTAAATTCCTATTAATGAAAACTAGCAATAACAGATATGAATGACTATAATATGGCAGGCAATGTATTGAGGCTTGACACACATTATTTTATTTAATCTTTCCCTCTGTTCTACACAGAAGCATGGAGCTCAGAGACAGTAAGTGACTAACCCATGGTCATACAGTTAGGAAATGATGGAGTCATGTTTGTGTGACTCCGAAGCCCGTGTTCTTAATAACTAGACTTCCAGTGTACTCTAAGCATGCTGGTACAACTTACACTTTCAAAAAATCAAGCTAATTGCTTTTTTAGGCATAGGTCTTTTCCTTCTTGAAGGCAGGGGCCACATCTTAATTATTAATCCTTTTGCACCCAACACAGGAGCTAAATAAATATGAAGACATGTGTTTAAGAATATCTGCAGAATAGTAAGTAATGTGTAAAGAAGAAAAAAGCTTCCAAATAAGAGAAAATGAAGGACAAGCAAGAAATGTATAACCAGTAAGGGAGGCAAAGAAGAAACTGCAGTAGAAGAAAGGCATTAGAAAAATACAGAATAGGAAAAAGAATGAACTTTATTTCCTTATTAGAAATTAAAATGAAGTAATGCTTTGTCTATTTTTAAAAAATGGTGATTTTGAAAGCCTATATTTTACAAATGCCTAGACTTTAAATATGCCCCCCCACCCTACTAGGTATTATGTTAAATAATGTGATATTTGCCTAATTATTCAGGAAGAGAAACTACTAAATATCACAGCCCAACTATATTGGCATTACTAATGAACTAGATTAAGCTGACCAGAGCTTTAACTGCAATTGAATGAAGAGAAATTTTCCAGATGAATATATGCCTAATAAAACGGCCAATGTGATTTGCTTGATTTTTCTCTCAGCCAAGTTCCCAATGGCTTCCTAGCTGTTTTACAGTGTTCTGTATAGTTCCAAAAGAAAAAACATTTTTTTTTCTTACTAATACGCTTCCTCATAGATTTCAAGCCCAAGTTCCTAATTCAAAGAAGTGCTAATCCATTTGCAAAGCGTCTTAGTGAAGGAGTAATCACCCAGACATAATCACTATTACGAATCATAATTACTTTATGATTTCTTCTAATTACTAAGTGGTTTTGAATAACTATAAATAGATGAGCACTCTCAGGAGCACAGACTTTGGTCTGGAAGCCAGGGCAATGTCTCATTAAAGAATCATAGAGCTTTTTTATTTGGAGGTCCGATGATCCGATGATGTGGCAGTGGGGAATCATGACTTTTACAGACTTTGCCACTCCCCCATGGTATGCTAAAACTCAGAGCCATAGCCTCCAGTAAAATATTAACCCAAGAAGAAAGAAAGAGAGAACAAGGGAGTAGGGGCAAAACAACCTAAGAGAAAAAAACTCAGAAAATGACACAGTGACCAAGGCCAACAAGATCTCTCAAATGAAGTTCCCACATGTTCTTTTTTCTTTTTAAAGCAAAAATAAAACTCACCAAAGGATACATACTAGTCTAAGGGCAAAGCTGTACTTGGTATCAAAAGGGAAGCAAGACACTGTACTTTTCTTTATTCTCCCAAATATTAATAATGAAATAAAAAGTTTATTAGTGAGATCAGGAAGGCTGGCAATTCTGATAGAGACTAAGTGTTCTGGACCTCCAAAAAATGTAAAGGTGTCTAGAGTAGCAATCTGCAACTGGTGTGCTGCAAGAATTTTTAGACCATGCAATACCTGACCAGTCAGGTGCACTGAACTCCTTTCCCTTAGATTGTCAACTAAAAAAAATGGTAATGCAGCAATAGCCATCGGATGTGAATGTCCTGTCTTGAAGAACCATAAATATACAGGTCTTATAATATATGAATTATGTCCTATTGGTTATGTTGCATAATAAAGTTGAATCTGGTTAATTCTTGGTACCAGAAATGCTTCTATATAAGTGTAAGCACCTGATTTTTTAAAAAATCACTCTGGAGCAAAAAGGGTGGGCAATTCTATCATTACTATTTTTTGTGAATCAATAAAAATTATACCTATTTTGTTTTGTTAGTCAGCAAAAAATACATTTTTTGGTGTGCTGAAGAATTTTAGTAATTAGTTTAGATGTGCCAGGAGATGAAAAAGGTTGAAAATCGCTGGTCTAGGGTACGGCAGTCTTGAATGCAAAACACAAATAATAAACCTAGACTAAAACAACACAAAACAAAAAACCAAACCAGATCAAGGTCAGATATGATTGAATACTTATCTTGTACCTTATTAGATCTTCACACTGTGATGATAAGTAGGGCAGATATAATTGCACTTTTTTTTAATGAATGAAGAAACCAAGGCTTAGAGAGAGTAAATGACTTGCCACTTACATAAAGTAAAAGGACAAGGTGAAATTTGAACCCATGTTTCCTAAATGCAAATACCATATTCATTCCACCACACTGTGTCTACCTCAGTCTCTCAGGGGTCTTTGCCCACCTCCTCAGTTTCAGCTCATGACTTTGCTTCTTAGTTAATGAAAAAAATTAAAGCAAACAGAAGAGAATTTCTTCATTATCCTACTGCCCCAACCTCCTTGCATCTACATTTCAATGCTGTCTTTTTTCCTGTTACAACAGATAAATTGTCTCTACTTCTACCAAAGGCCAATTCTCAACTTACATGATTCCTATTTCATTTTCTTGAGAACTTTGCTCTGCAGCAGTACTGTTTCCCTCTCTATAGGATCATTTCTATCAGCATACAAATATGCTATAGCACCTTAAGGAAAAAGAAACATATCTATTATTCCCCCCTCGCCAGCTCCATGTAAGAATTAGCTGTATTTGCTGTCTCCACTTTCTTAAAACGCACTCCCTGTTGAGTCCTCTCAAATAAGGCTTTGTCTCCTATCACTCCACTGAAATGACACATTAAAGACATTTAGGATCTCCAGCAAGTCAAACGATCACTCTCAGCTCTCATCCAGTCCCTATCAGTAGTCTTTTACTAAGTTAATCATGACCCTGTTCTTGAGATACTTTTCCCCTCCTTGGTTTCAGGATAGTGCATTGTCCTGAAAGCTTTCCTTCTCAATACAGTAGAGTTCCTCACTCTAGGTATTCTTTGCTGATCCACATTCCACTCCTCCTCTCCTACCCTCAACATGCTAGTGTTCCTAGACCTCGACCTTCGGATCTCTTGTCAATACTCACGGCCCAGATGATCTCAACCAACCTCATGACTTTGAAATTTTAAATATCATCCATTTGCCTGTCACCAGACGCTGCTCTTTACCCAGACTTCTTCACCTCTCACTGAGTTCTTCAGGCCAAAACCCCAGGCATCTTTATTTCCTCCGTTGACTTGTAACTTTCAACATATCCTGAGTCCAACTACCAGTCATCATTTTAATTTCTGACCAGTCTATCTAAGCCAATTTCTCTCATCTGTACTTTCTGCAATAACTATTTCTCTATGAAGGAGCCAGAGCAGTCTTTTCAGAATAAATAATATCACATCACTCTTTTGATTGAAATCCCTCCAAAGACTTCTCTGAAGACTTAGGATAAAATCCAGACTCCTCGGTAAGGCTGTAGGTGACCCAGCCGCTGTCTACCACGGTCTCCCAGTGCCCGTTCCACTCGCCACACTGGCTTCCCTGCTATTCCTTGACGCTGATGCGTAGCTCCTGCCCCATGGCCTTTGCATCTGTTATTCCCCCTGCCTGTAAGTTCTTCCCCAAGGCCTGCTCTTTCATGTCACTAAGTTTTTTTTTTTTTTTGAAATATACAGCCTCCTCCAGTTACCTTCACGCTCTTGTTTTATTTTTTCCAATTTTTAAGAAAACTGTTCAGTTATAGTTGACATTTAACGTAATATTACTTACAGGTGTACAACATAGTGGTTAGATATTTACATAAATTGCCTTATTTGAAAAAATCTCACATCCACTGGAAATTATATAAAATGTTTACTTGTTCACTTGCTTGTTTATGAGCCCCATTATAAATATAAGGTCCAAGAGTACTGGAATTTTATCATCCTTGTTTGCTGCTATATTCCATGCCTGGAACATAGAATGTGCTCAATAATAACTATTATTAAATAATAAAGGCTAACATTTACTGAGTACTATAAATGAGTAAAAGATTGTTCTGTCCAATAAGATAGTGATTTTATTGTGTTTCTACACATTATACATAAAGAAAAAGCTTGGAATGCTAGTTAACCTAAAAAGTTGTTATGTCTCTCAGCACCAAAGAGTATTTCTATTTTTTCTTTTTGAAATGAAATGTTTCCCAAATAATGTTATATTGTAGGACTCTGCTTCTACTATTTGGGGATTGGGAAGGATATTAGGATGTTTACTTTTTCTTTTGCTCTGTTCCACAGAAATGAAACTGAAATACATTCAGTAGGCTTTAAGTACTGAGAATGATCAGTTATTTTCCTGCTTGACTGCTTTGTGACAATAAACGGCAGGGCGGTCTACGTATTAAACAATATCGTGGCATTCTTTGTTTCAGGAAGTATTGGGACAGGTGCCCTGAACCTTTCGGAATATCTCTGATAACCATCGTTAACTGAGAAAAGCAAACAGCACTGATTTCTGAACTGCTCCACCTGCTGGAGTAATGCGATACTAATGATAACTGTAGAGAACTTAAACTTCATTGGGATGACATTTTGAGCAGAAACCAATTTCTAGCATAAGAAAATTATATTGTAAAATATAGTTTTTATCCAATGTTAAAGTTTCCATTCATTCTCCACTTATTTTTTAAAGTGTAAACTATGCTCTGTTTACTCAAAGCAAAATGAAGTGACAAATGGCTAGGATTTAGGAGAATTTATGCCCAACAAGAAAATCTTCATTGTTATTTTCATTAAATTTTTATTTCCACAATGTGATTGTATGTGTACTGAGAATTCTAAATAATTACGACATTAAATTATTTTCAAAACCAAATTAATAACGATTTTCTTTGCCCAATGATTTATGATAGGGTTCCCTGAAAAGCAAACTACCCTGGAGTTTTATAAATATAACTTTATACAAAACCTTTCAAGATTATATTTACAATTTAAAAATGCCTAAATGGAGTCTCCGTTTGTAATTGCTCTTACATGACTCCCAGGTGGTTGGTGGTCCACTCCTGCCCATAGGCTGGGCTGGAAACGCTGACTTTTGGAGAGAACAATGTCAGCAACTCTTTAGCCTTGAAGGCCGTAAATATGAATAAGCACTTGCACAGGTAAAGCTATATTAATCAGTAAAAGCAGACAGGACAGACATATTCAGCACAAGCCTATTCCTCTATTTTTATGATGCTCTTTGGACTCTGACACAAATCTCCTTTAAAAGATATGGGTCTGTCTCCTATTTCTTCAGTATTCCCCTAAGTACACTGAATATTGGATAGGACACTTAGGAAATCTTAATAAATGTTGACAAGCCAAAAGCATTTTTTATACATAGCTCAGGCTGAGAAGGTTAATGGTGTACCCTTTCTATGTATCTTACCTTGTAAGTTTAAATAAAAGGGCAAAATAAGAAGCAAAGAAGAGGAAAAAGAAAAGTACAAGTCAGCAAAGGGGAGAAAAAGAGAAGGGCATTTAAAAGGTGGCTGGTGTGGCATGAATTCTAATTTGAATTTTGCCCTTTCCCTGTTGGGAACTGAGTTTTTATAGTAGTTTTCCATACTGATTGTGTCATGTTGGATAATACTTGGTCCTTGTTATTTGAAAAAATGAGAAAGTTAAACTAGGTGACAATGAAAGAAATATTAAGGCTATTCATACCCTGGTATCTAAACTGATTTCTGAATTAACAACCTTATTTAACTGCCAACCTTTAGGATACTAGTAATGGACAGTTGTTATTCTGTGGGACAGTTTATGAAGCCAAAGGTAATTTTTAAAAATTGAAAATTTATAACAGGACAAATTTCAGATGCTATATAACAAACATATTTTATACTCATAAGAATATAATCAGCTTAAAATCTTTAGAGCAATCTATTGAATCACAATGAGACATATCTGAGACTTTTAGCAAGAAAGAATATTTCACTTTGTAATGTGGAAAGCTTATAAAAGTGCAGAAAGCTAGAAAGAAGCTAAGAAAGAATGAAGAATAGGGAAGGTCTCAAGGGAAAGAAACCAAGAGAAATAGAAAGGTACTTTTTTTCAAGGCATTTTACCATCTGTGCCTCTCCAAAGATGCCAGGCAGCTCCCCAGCCTGAGGGTGAGGGGAGCCTTCTCACACCCCCTGGAAGTCGGCCCATCAGGTTTCCCCAGTAGGAAGATAGAGAACAGCAGATGGGATCCTACAATTGTCAGGAGGTTATTTGGAAATGCAAGGCCATGAGGTTGGTGGTGTTCACTGTTACTCAGTTAACCTTTCCTTCCTTTCATTTTTCCTTTAATGAACTCTTTAATTTCACATGCTGGGTCCCCTACCAATACTATTCGTATCTGCTTGTCCTTTTTATTTTCTTCATTTTAAATTTCTCTTTCTTTAAAAAAAAAATTCTTGCTTAATTTTTCCAAGCACATGTTTAAGAAAGGTATATTTGCATTGTTCTATAAAAATGTTGTAGCTGTGCTCCAAACAGGACAAAATTCAAGCACTGAAAATGCTGTATCATTGAAAAATGTTCTATTTGTTGGCAGAACAAAGAATCACTGTGCTTTTATAGAACTCACTACAGAAAAGTGCCAAACTCAGAAATTTACTGATATGTAAAAATCTTACTGCTCTGGTCCTTTTCTAAATTTGGAATGGTTCTGTTTTATATTAATACACAAAACTTTCAGTCAATATCCAAGACTTTGTGGAAAAGTAACATTCTCATAATTTTTCCGAGTTGGATATTTTTATATGTAATTTCCTATTTCTGTGTAGTCATGAGAACCATAACAACTGTATATATCTTTAAGAATTTTCTTTTTTTGAAAATTATAGAGACAGAATACATTTGGGACATATTTTGCTTTCTTCCTAAGCTCTTAATACTATAGCAAGCATCTTCTGAAAAATGTATTCAAATACATTTTCTGTACCTTCGTAATCTTTTAATTTCTATTACTGTCTCTGAGCACATCAAATGGCGGTCCCTGTTTGCCATGACGACAGGCACTTTCTACTCTGGACCTGGGCTTTCAGTGCCAACATCATTAAGAGATTCTTCAAATTACTTTTTGAATGTCCCTTTCCCTCAGGATTTTCACTTATATCTAATTAGACTACTTACTCTATGCCATGTAATCCCTGTTGCCAAAACTGCTAAATGCTTCCATAAGTAGGAGAAGGGCATTAATGGAGCAAGACAGATGTAATGTCACTGGTTAAAAATAGAAGTGTGAAGCAGATGCCTTAATTATGAAGCTTATTAATTCATGGTGTTAAAAAAACTTGGCAAGAGTTCTTATAAAATACCTAACCTTTCTAAATAGCATTATGTAGTTTAAAACTTAAGATGTATGTTTTCAATAGGAATACTGAAATAATCATCTTGCCAGTAATTAACGTCTGCATTTAATACCTATAATTATTAGTTACAAGGTTACATATAATTTTAAAATAACTGTTTCTTGATTGACTTTTTAAAAGTATATACCTTACATTTCAATTCTTTAATTTTTTTTTTTTACAGTTGGAATTAAATCATAGGAAAAGGATAAAATACATCCAGGAGAAGGAAGGTAGAGAGACGAGCTCTTAAGAGCTACTTTCTATAGAACCTGGAAAACATAATTAATCTCACTGAACTTCAATTTTATTTTTCTGTATATTAACATTACCACAAAGGGCTGTTACAAATAATGTGTATTAAAATGTCTTTGTAGTAGGTGCTCAATAAAAGGTAGTGGTTATTAATATTTAATGGATATATTGGAAAGACAAGATTTAATAAATGGGTTATTATTATCGAAGAACATTAGTGAAAATAGAGAGTCTCAATACAGTCTTTGGACTTACACCCAGAACACAGTATTTTACTATCAGTTAAAAGCAATGGCATTTCAAAATGTATCCAGAAAGAGTTCAATTTCTTGGGAGGAAAGAAAGTAAAAGAGAGATGTTAAAAGAGGTGTTACTGAAAAAAAATACATCAGTGGAAGTGCATTTTCTTTTTCAGTGTTGATGAAATAAAGATTTATATACAGGGTGGAGCAAAAGTAGGTTTAGAGTTGTATGTGAAAGTTTATTCTTATATTATTATTTATTAATTTTGTATTGTTTTTCATACAAACAACTTAAACCTACTTTTGCCATACCCTGTATAATAGAGTAATGATCAACAGGAATAAGCACCTGTAAGTATAACAGACTGTTACATTTAAAGAAAGGAAAACCACCCCACCTCCAATATTCTGAAGGATAAAAATATTCCAAGTATCTAATGGGCCAAGAGAAAAAAAAAACACGCCACAAAGGTCTCGTCATCGTCCTTGCCTTCCCCGGTCTGTAATGGAATGGTCATCATCCACCACACCACACATGACAGGCACAGTTCCATCTCCTTTTTCAGTTCTTTAGTAGTTTTATCATTAATAAATTCATTCCAGCCCTTTTGAATCTATATATTTTTGGCCTATATTATATCCATCAATTGAAGTAATAAATTCTCTGAGTTTATTACTTGCAGGATCAGATGGAACTTCCTACTAATTGAAAAAGTTACTCTGCTCAAGATCTAAAGAGGGCCTCCCCTACTACAGCTCATGATTGGAATTTCAGTTTCATCAATTCAAAGCCTTTGCCTTTCCAGACTGAAATGCCCTATTCACATATCTTCTATCATTTGAGTAGCTCAGTTGGACTCACTCAAACGTCTCTATATGTTCTTTGATGTGGGGCCAGGAGATACGTATACAGCAAATCTCCTGCATAGGGAAAATTAACATGAAGGACAGAATACTATTATCTGTTTTATTTCGGAGATTGTTTCTGATGATGGGCAACATTCTGCTGTCATTCTTAGAGCATCAGACTGAGCTGGTGACCTCTATTAGTAATAGCACTCAAGTGTGTTTTACAGTTTATTACCATGGTCCATAGTTTATCTGTGTACACACACACACACACACACACACACAGATTGTCAATAATGTTCCCTATTCTATCTCCTATCTCTGGCCCCTAGAGAGAGACAAGAGCCTCACACATTTAGGCACAAAATAAGTATTTTTTGAATAAATCAATAATGGTGTATGGGAAGAAATGTAACTGATAAAATTTAATATAGACAAATATAAAGTAACATATTAAGAATAAAACATCTAATTTATACATGTTTCTCTATCTGCTTGAGATATTAAGACAATTTCATTTAGCATAGGCTCATTACTATTTGGAAGAGTTTAGTTTTCATCTTTAAATTCAGAAATTTCCTGTTGCCTTCATCCTTTGGTTAAAAGGGTGATATCATTGACTTCTGGCCAAGATGGAGACGTAGGTAGACACACTGTGCCTCCTCGCACAACCAAGAGAGAGAAAACAACAATTTAAAAACATAAAACAACCAGATCTGTCAGAAAAATGAACTGTATGGAAGTCCGACAACCAATGAGCTAAAGAAAATACGTTTATCCAAACCGGTAGGAGAGGTGGAGCCAGGTGGAGAGTGCACTGCACTGCGGTTTGTGGAGCGGTGGGGGCACTGCTGCAGCTGCTCGGAGAAACCTGTGGCAGATGCGCTAGGCCAAAACGCAGCTGGTGCGCTCGGTGAAACCTATGGCTGGCCCACCTGGATCCAGCGGGGCTGAGAATGGTGGACCGGTGGTCCCTCATATGCGCCCAGATAAACTGGGAAAAAAGCTGGGGAGCAGAGCAGACCGCAAAATCGGCCAACACAGGGAAATAAAGCCTGAAACCACCGATTGAAAACACCTGTGGGGGTTGAGGCAGCGGCAGGAGGAACTCCCAACCCCACAGGAGAGTTCAGTGGAGAGACCCACAGGGACTTAGATCTGCACAAGCCCACCCATCCGGGAACCAACACAGAAGGGCCCAATTTACTTGTGGGTGTCGGGTGAGGTGACTGAGAGCCAGCAGAGAGTGGAGCAAGCACTGTAGTCCTCTCTCAGGCCCCGCCCCCACAGGCAGCATCACAGCACAACGTTGTGGATTACCCCGCCCTGGTGAACACCTAAGGCTCCGCCCCTTAAAGTAACAGGCATGCAGAGAGAGGGAAGGATGGCCCAAATGAAAGAGCAAATCAAAACTCCAAAAAAAATACAACTAAGCCATGAAGAGATAGCCAACCTATCAGATACACAGTTCAAACACTGGTAATTAGGATACTCACAGGATTGGTTGAATTTGGTTGCAAATTAGATGAAAAAATGAAGAGTATGCTAAGAGAAATAAGGGGAAATATACAGGGAACCAATAGTGATGGGAAGGAAACTAGGACTCAAGTCAATAGTGTGGACCAGAAGGAAGAAAAAAACATTCAACCAGAAAAGAATGAAGAAACCAGAATTCAAAAAAATGAGGAGAGGCTTGGGAACCTTGGGACATCTTTAAACGTCCCAACATCTGGGTCATAGGGGTGCCAGAAAGAGAAGAGGAAGACCAAGGGATTGAAAACTTATTTGAACAAATAGTGAAAGAGAACTTCCCCAATCTAGCAAAGGAAACAGACTTCCAGGAAGTCCAGGAAGCTCAGAGAGTCCCAAAGAAGTTGGACCCAAAGAGGAACACCCCAAGACACATCATAATGACATTACCCAAGATTAAAAAGAAGGAGAGAATCTCAGAAGCAGCAAGAGAAAAAGGAGACAATCACCTACAAAGGAGTTCCCATAAGACTGTCAGCTGATTTCTCAAAAAAGACCTTTCAGGCAAGAAGGGGCTGGAAAGAAGTATACCAAGTCATGAAAGGCAAGGACCTACATTCAAAAATACTCTATCCAGCAAAAGTTTCATTTAGAATGGAAGGGCAGACAACGTGCTTCTCAGATAAGGTCAAGTTCAAGGAGTTCATTATCACCCAGCCTTTATTATATGAAATGTTAAAGGGATTTATATAAGGTATGGAGGGATATCAACAGGGGAGTGGGAGGAGGAGAAAATACAGAGAATAGGTAGTGTAAATGGTAGGAAGAAAACAGACAGGGGGAGGTTGAGAATAGTATGGGAAATGTGGAAGCCAGGGAATTTATGTGTATGACCCATGGACAAAAACTAAAGGGTGGGAAATGGGGGGATGTGGGGCAGGAGAAATAGAGGGTGGAAAATGGGACAACTGTAATAGCATAATCAATAAAATAAATTTTAAAAAGAGGGTGATATTGTCAATATAATTCTGCAAACTTCAAGGCAAACCCCAACCATCCAAATGGTAGAATAACAAAGAGGTTAGAATTTAGAAGATAGGATATAAATGTACCTAAAGTATGAAATTTTTAATCAAACCTGACAACCTTGTGCTACGAAACCCTGTGTGAGAGGGAAGTCTACAGTTTTGAAAACGCTGTAAAAGGAAGCATACCATGAAATAATGATCTGATTAAATATTTTCTCTTATTTTTGAAAGAAAATATCTTTTCCAGTACATATTAATATGGTAATAAAATTATAGTCCTACTAAAAAAATCCTAATTCTTATTTTAGAAAAGTTGATAGCAGTATACAAAATCACCAAATAAACTGTGAGAATTCCAATTCATTTAAATAAAGGAAAAACAACTCTATGGCGAAGTATGAAATTCTAAATATACACATATATCTTCTCTAAAGAAAGGCCTAAAAAAAACCACACTAATTATCAGTTACAAATATATAAAACCTAGAGATCATCATTTGAAACTATGTTTATGTCAACTGAAGAGAAATAATAGGCTTACGTATTTTTAAATGCTTGTTAGAAGTACGACCATTTTAATATTCTTTTTCCATTCTTGGTTATGATCTAAATTATTGTTCTCTGTGCCAACAATAATCACACTGCAACATATTTAAAGGACCTAACAAAATCTTAAAGATCATAATTTCTACACTGTCATTAATACAACCTCCTCCACAAAACTCAGAAGTTAAATACAATACGCATCCTAAGAAATAGTGAGAATATTAAATTGTTAAAAATGTTACAGTAAGTCCAAAGCAATACCCCAAAAAATAGAAGCTTTTCAGTTGTGATCTTGTCAGGAATACTTAAAGTGCCTCTTAATAATTTAAAGTAAGTTTTAAAATGACTTAGAAGCATCAATGCTGTATCTTAGTAAAAGGAGACACTGAAGTGGGTAAGTTATAATACTGACTTGTTCAAAAACATAATGTGACATAATTAAGCACTGTAAAAACAAAAACATAGATAATAGAACGAGGCCTTTGAAACACTAATGCTACTGCCACTGCTTTTCTTTGCTCTGCGTTGTGCTTATCATACTGTTCTCTAAGCTCCTGTCTTCTCCAGCTTCCTCCTCCGAGTTTCAAAACCACAAGGAGATTAGTGTGTGTTTTTTGGAGATGAGAGTAGAGAAGATAGTGAGGCTACCTGAGTCATTTAGAGATCCTGGATATGGACACAGAAAACATTTAAAAAATTTCTCAACGAAAAAATGATTTCAGAAATTGCACTATAATTACTTCAAATACAATCTTCCTACAATTCTCTCTAAGATATTAAAGCCTTAGACACTTTAAGAAGTTCAGAGTTTCTTGGACTATATACCATAGGATAAAGAGATTATATCATTGTTGCTGTGGAAATTATAAAGAGGGTACTAGTGAACTACAGTTGTATAAATATACTTTGAGTTTATCTTATATATATTTAGAGATGATTTGTTCATTATTCATAAAAGAGTTGACTTAATTTTAAGAAAAATATACTGTGAGATCAGCTAACTGGTTTTAGGCAGTGTAATGTTGGAAAGAAATAGGCTGTTGAAAAGATGTGGACAGAGCTCTTGTTCTGATCAATGCCTTTTCATCAAGACTGAAGAAAATAATGACTTAACACATTGTATTCGGGAAACGTATTTATATGTTTTACGTTGACTGGTGGTGGAGTGCGGGACATGTATAAATACGTGTTTTGTAGACTAGCGGTAAAATGTGGGTATAAATACATTTATTTTTATACTTTTTTATTGCTCTAAAGGGATGCTAACATGCAGATATACGAATTCCAAAGGACAAAATTTGGGTCTCTTTAACACAGACAATGGTGAATTATGTATGTATGTTTTAACGATTATCACACAAAAAAACACTACTAAAACTTCATTCTTTTTTTAAATACGATTAACACAACACTACTAAAACTTCATTCTTCTTTTTTTACAATGAAGTTTCAGAAAGAAAACTTCATTCTTTCTTTTTTTACACATTTTACGTACTTTTTTCCAAAATATTTTCAATAAATCGGAATTTTTACATATTTTATTTCAATTTCCAGTGAGTTTTCCAGTATTTGTGTTTAAAATTTAAGAAAAATAATTCAGTATACATTTTATAGTAAATCACAAAAAGTTTCATTGAAAAAAATATGTAAAACTAAAGTTATCGTAATTTTAGTGAATGTTGCCATTTGCACAAAACATTAGCAAAAATGGCCCGCTCCACCTGTTAACTTGCGATAAAAGCTACCCGCATATTGCCTTTGTCTGTATACATTTTTTGACTCTTTTAGTGGGGTTTAGGGGACTACAGAATGTAACAGGCATATGGTTTTACCTACCTCCTTTACAAACAATGTGCATTCAGTCTTAATATGACGTACTTTTTGTACCTTCCACCTCAGCATCCTCTCTCCCTCAGTGTGTGTGTGTGTGTGTGTGTGTGTGTGTGTGTGTGTGTGTGTGTGTGTGTGTGTGTGGCGTAAGAGGCAGCGTAGTACAGTAGTTAAGAACCCACACAGTGGAAAAGTGCTAGAAGCACTAGCCTGGTACGTGAAAAGTGCTTAAAGGTGTTAGCTATAATATATGAGTTCCCAAGGTAGACAAATACTTTTAAATACTGGATTAAATAAATATAACAAAGTAGGTAAGTATGAAAGAAAATTATATTCTTAAATCTCACAGATACTAGTTCAAGATGCTTTCCCAAACTGATTAACCAGTATTTTACTATCTTTATCTCAGATAAATCCTGTTTTTATGAATCTCTCACTGGGAAGTTATAAATAATGCTGCAACCTCATTCTTAGGGATCTAAAAAATTCTTCATGTTTTTTAACATTTTTACTTCAGAAATGAATTTTTAATTTTACAAAAAAACCCATTTTTCAATAGCTGCCTCTACGTTAATCCTCTGCTCTTTTCTATAGAGCAAACAGAAAACTGATTACTACAGGAGCCATCCATTCATCAGCTCATTAACAAATATTTTTGGACTCACTGCAGCTATACTTAGCCCGATGCTGCACAAAATCTATACACTAGCTTCTCAAAGGGAAAACAATGAAAAAGTGAAAAACTGTTAATGGGGTATTAAAGCCTATTAAGAATGATAAAACAATAGGAGAGGCACAAAAAAGCTAGTAAGTAAGTAAACCACCTCAGAATCAGTTGATTTGATTAATAAGAGAAGGACAAGAAAGACTAACCCAGTGGTCCTACACTTTTAAAAAAAGCACCAACACACCTCAGGGGTAAGATCATATACAGTATAATACACAGTATTTCTTGTAACATACTGTATTTTGCCGTGTATAATGTGCACTTTTTTGCTCAAATTTTTGAGGGAAAAATAAGGATGCGCATTATACATGGGTGGCACTAATTTGTTACTACTACATAAAATTTCTTGTACCTTGTATCTGTTCTTGTGTTTTGTGATTATTTATTACATGAAATTTGTTATACCATAATATGTTCAAAATAAATGCTAAAATCCCTTGATAATGCAAAAATATCTAAATATAAATAAAAAATTGAGTTAAAAAATTAAAAAAAAAGGTTTTTTTCCTGAAAGCTTGGGCCAAAAACGTGGGCGCGCATTATTATACACGAGAGCACATTATAAATGGCAAAATATGGGCATATCCTGACTAAGGTGCCAATAAAGTTATACGGTAAATTATTATACTTAAACTCAACAAAGACAAAAATAAATAAATAAGGCATATATAGTATGCAGAAAGGAAGATGAACAAGTTACTTCTAATAGTAATTTTAACTTCAGGGTTTTTGGAAGGGGGGAAGTGAGGAGTTAAACAGCTTTTCTGGTATTAATTCTAAGATAACTTAATCATATGGATCCTTATGTAAAGAAACTTTAGTAACACCATGGATTCAAGAAGAATTACCCTAAAGAAGTAATAAGAAGGGCTTTCAATTATGATACAGAGAGATTATTATACTGAAGCTAGGGTGATCACCTAGCTGCTGAGGATAGCCCGGTTTATACTATTATCCTGGCTTAAATATTAATAGGGCCCCATTCCATTCTCAGAAGATCCAAGTCTGGATGATAAATTACATGGCCAGTTTATCCATGGGGAACTTGGTCCAGACAGGTTGTTTTAGTGATCTTGTTTGACAGATGAAAGGACTTCATAAATAGTTTCTGCCAAATTTTAAGAGGAGCTGCTGGATGGCAACAATTTAAGACTAAAATTAAGAGAGAGTATGGAATATATAAAATACAATATTTTTATATTAAAAAAAATGCAATAACGACATGGAACTCACACTTAGAATTGAAAGCAGTTCTTCGGTACTGCATTCAGGTTTCAAGCGCTCCTTGAACATTTTAACTGTTTGGTGCTTCAAATAATAGTAAGAGGCAATTCGGCCATATGTCAGAGGTTCAATGCTCCGATTATCCTATTTCAAATGAAAGATAAAGTGACATAAAGAAAAATTATAATAGAAGTGCATACATTTATAAAATTAATAATTCATACTGCCGTTGCTGTTGCAACAATTTTGTTGAACTTTTTGGTCATCACTAGAAGCAAAAGCCCTATTGTTAAAAAGCTAGGCAAACTTTTCAATCAAAATGTATGTGGCTGAGTCATACCTCTCCAATTTCAATACAATAGGAATGTTCCAATTCAACCAGAGACTTCTCAATCAGATGGGACAGAAACTTGTTCACAGAGTCATGGCTCACATCACTCAAATTGTAGTAGCTGGAAAATAAGCAAGGTTTCAAGATATTTTCTATTAAAACTATTCCTTCAGTTTCATATTGTTCTTTTCATAATTAAAAGAAAACAACTACATTTACAGCAATTCAAAGAAATAAAGCAAATGGGAAAACCATTCCATTTTACAGATCAATATACCTGTACTAAGGTTTGTTGACACTGGTGAACAATGACGATACATTGAAAATATCTAAAATAAGCAGATAAAGTTTGCACCACATTAAAAATATACCAACTTTCCATGCTCCAATCAAGACATATGATGGCTGACTGGATAACAAAATGAAGATCCTTACATATGCTGTGTACAAGAGACTCACTTCAGATCAAAAGACAAATACAGACTGAAAGTAAAGGGATTAAAAAAGATAGTTCATGAAAATGGAAACAGAGCAAAACAAAAAAGGTAGGGTGGCAATACTTACACTAGATAAAATATAACAAGAGACAAACAAGGACCCAGCAATTCTACTTCTGGGTATTTATCCAAAGAAACCCAAAACACTAAATCAAAAAGGCATATACATCCACATGTTCATTTCAGCATTATTTACAATAGCCAAGATATGGAAGCAACCTGAATGTCCATCAATAGGTAAATGGATAAAGAAGAAGCGGTGCATATATACAATGGAATATGACTCAATCATAGAAAAGAATGAAATCTTGCCATCTGCAATAACATGCATGGACCTAGAGAGTATTGTGTTGAATGAAGTCAGAGAGAGAGAAATGCCATATGATTTCACTTATATGTGGAATCTAAAAAACAAAAGAAATGAACAAGAACAGAAAGAGACTCATAGATACAGAGAACACTATGACAGTCGCCAGATGGGAGGGGATTTGGGGAATGGCTGAAAAAAGGTGAAGGGATTAAGAACTACAAATTGGTAGTTACAAAACAGTCAAGGACGTAGAGTATGGCATAGGGAGTAACAGTCAATGATATTGTTATTACTTGTATAGTGTTAGATAGGCACTGCTTTATTGGCATGATAACTTCACAAGTTATATAAATATCTAATCACTGGGTTGTACACGTGAAACTAATATGTCAACTGTGATTGAAAAATAAAAACTATTTAAAAAATTCCCTCCCCCCCAAAAAAATCAGGAAAAAGTACTAACTTTCCAGTGTTAAAACTGGTCTTACTTCAATTTACGCATTTACAGCAAACTAAACTTATGTACTAGATATTAAAGAAAATGAGAAGCATATTATATATAAACATACAGCTCCCTCTTTTATATATAAGAACTCATTCTCACTAACTTAACAAAACTCAAAAAACTAAAAAACTGCTCTGGCTGGCGTGGCTTAGAGGATTGAGTGGTGGCCTGAGAACCAAAGGGTCACGGGTTCGATTCCCAGTCAGGGCACAGGCCTGGGTTGCAGGCCGGGTCCCCAGTGGGGGGTGTGCAAGATGCAACCACACATTGATGTTTCTCTCCCTCTCTTTCTCCTCCCCTTCCCGTCTCTCTAAAAATAAATAAATGAAATCTTTAAAAAAAATGGAAAAGAAACTAAAAAAACTATTGATTTGGGTGGTAGATGAGTGCTTTTAGGAAATCTAGTCAATTACTATTCTCCTAACACTTACGGAGTAAATGTCATCCTAAAGACTGGAAGGGACATCATCAGGCTAACAATAAAGCAGTTTAACCAAGGTCCTATATAAAGAAACATAGGTTCAGCTCTGTACAATTCCAAGTAAAAAGCCTAAGAACATGCAATTCACCTGAATGCTTCTCTCTGTAATTCCTGAAGGTTTTTGGCAAATTCCTAAAATCATTAGAAATCTAGAGTTTGGGAAGAAATCCAAAAGGTGAAGGACTGCTCCCGCAGTCATGACAGATCTCTAATTCTTGCTGGGTAAACCCCTACCCTAGCCAGCATGAAGAATTTATACGCCTTGCCTCTATTCAAATCAAGGAACAGGAGTAGAAAGTGGCCTCAGAGAAGAGACCTATCACTGAAACCCTAGGACAAGGGTTTTGCATCTGTATAGGACTGGGAAAGGGTTATTCAGAGCTTGAAGAAAGTGTTAACAATCTTAATTTGAGAGGCCTAAAGAAAACCACAATCTGCCAATGTGGTAATTTTTCCCCTTTCTTCGAAGGGAAATATCTGGGGTCAGTATACTATACAAATTTATTTTAAAATATACAAAGCAGGCCCTGGCTGGTGTGCTCAGTGGATTGAGCGTGGGCTGTGAACCAAAGGGTCGCTGGTTTGATTCCCAGTCAGGGCACATGCCTGGGTTGCAGGTCAGGTCGCTAATGGGGGCCCATGAGGGGCAACCACACATTCATGTTTCCCTCCATGTTTCTCTCCCTCTCTTTCTCCCTCCCTTCCCCTCTGTCTAAAAATAAATTAATAAAATCTTAAAAAATAAAATAAAATAAAATATACAAAGCAGGTCTTAAATCATGGCAGAATATATTTTTATTTGAAAAAAAAGTTAGCATAAATGGCCAGGTACAACCAAATATGAGAGTATCCACTCAGTAAGGATTAATAACAGGCTATTTATTTGGAAAAATAATGTAAATGATAATTATATGCTGAGAATTTTGATTTTTCTAAAAAACTGGTAGTCAGTAGAAAAATTATTGACTTTCCTGGAAAAGTTCGTGTCATAGATCAGAATTAAGTAATACTTATCAATGAACAAATAGATAAGTATTAAAATCAGTGTTGATATGATCTTAAACAAAATGTACCAACTTTTTTCCAACCAGGCATATATGAAAGTAAAAAACTTGCATCAGAAACCATTAGAAAATATTTTGCCCTGAAAAACGACTAAGAAGTATTTAGTTAGAATAATGTATTCTCCTTCAGAGGTGAAAAGAAAAAGTCTGGTCATTCAAAGCCCCGTCAAGGAGACAGGCCCCCAAAACTGTTGCAAATTACAGTTGACCCCTGAGCAACACAGACGTGAACTATACAGGTCCACTTACACGTGAAGTTTTTCAATAAATACTGTAAATGTATTTTCTTTAAGATTTTCTTAACTTTTTTTTAGCTTATTTTATCGTAAGAATGCAGTATGTTATATATATAACACAAAATATGTGTTAGTAGACTTCTGGTCAAAAGTAGGCTATTAGTGAGTATTCAGGGAGTCAAAAGTTATACACAGATTTTCAACTGCACAGGGGTCGGTGCCCCTAACTTCTCATTCTTTGAGTTGTATTTATATATTTTATCTTTC
>PVJI01019555.1:0-30801 GCA_004026765.1 Micronycteris hirsuta | reverse complement strand
AAGTCTACTTTTTAGTTTAAGATTAAAAATTGAAGCACAACTGTATTGTGATACCTCAAGTAATCATCATCAGGATGCAACTGCTGGCCTCTCCTAAATTGGTGATTCATGGTCAAACCATAATGGCTTCTAAAAGGAGTTTGAGAGTCTAGAACACAGATGCAACCTTTATTTTATTTAATTATGTTAAGGAAGCAATGAAGTAATAAGATTAAGTTAACAAAAGAACTAAATGTCAATGGGGTTAAGTTTTGGAATGAAGAGGGAGAAGTACACTTGTAGCCCTATGTATTGGATTCCATGCTATGTAAGAAATATCATCTAACACTCTGGTAAATTCAGATTTCAAATTATGACTTTGTCATTGCCTAAGGGTTTAAATAAGACACTAGAGAACCTGACTGACACAAATCAATTTTTTATAGTCCCAGCTACCTAACCTTCCAGACAAAATAAAATGAGTACCGTGAGTATTTCCAAGTCCATCAGGGCCTTAGCTTGGCTACAGCGCGGTTGTTTAGCTGGAGTGCTATCAGTCCAGTGTAGGAGAATATCACAGCATTCCATGAATAAGCAGGCACAGATGCATGCTGGACACGCTAATATTGGTAGCAAATAAATTAAGGAACTCAGTGATACCATTAAAAGTACGTGTTAGTACCACATGTCCAGGAAATCCACTTTTATTGTAGTCATTTAGAACATTATGTAGAATCTTCTACAAATGTTTTTCCACTTCAGGATCGGATAGAGTTCAGAAAGTTTTGTTCAAATGTAGACCTCTAGGAATTGACTGACAAACACTTTATTGTTTTTATAGATTTGGATTTACCCACAAACAGATCTTTTTTATGTTTCAATATAGGACATTCTATATTAAAACTCTTGTCTTGTTGTAGCATCAAATTTAGTATTTGGTACATATTTTTTGTGTGTGTTTAACAAAGTACTTTTATTTAAGAGTAATAGCTGAGTTTTGTAAACTTCCACTTTGTACTTCCAGCTTCTGCCATGATGTTATCTAGAATTGTGTGAATAAAGCTCTCAGGACTACAACTATTCAAAACTGAAAGATAAACAAAACTATTTATTTCCCTTTTATTAACCCTTTGTAGACATAACATACCTAGCATCTCTCTTTCAAAACCAGCGTGAAAACTCTTACAAAATGGTTTGTGTTCAGATGTGAACAGCTCAATACAGCTAAGTGCTTCTATTCTCTAGGCTGCTGTGGCCACTGCAGGGACTAAGCTGTACCAACCAGGGAGGGCATGACCCTTGCCTTGGCCTGAACATGCATGAAGCCACCAGGCCCACAGGTAAGAGGTGGGGGAATGATGAAGAACTGCAGGTTAGGTGGATGTAGAATGTATCTGGAAAATGGGACTTCAATAGTCCTGTTTTAGAAGCTATAAGAACCTGAATGAACATTGTTGCCTCAGCGGTTTTGTCTTTTATTGAATTGCATAAGACTATTTATTTATTTATTTTAAGATTTTATTCATTTATTTTTAGAGAGAGGGGGAGGGAGAGAGAAAGAGAGAGAGAGAAACATCAATGTGTCATTGCCTTTTGCACACACCAGGCATGTGCCCTGACTGGGAATTGAACCAGTGACACTTTGGTCGCTGCTCAATCACAGGCCAGTGCCCAATCCACTGAGCCACACCAGGCAAGGCAAGATTGCTTATTTTTACAGATTGCAATATCTTTCTAAAATGTTAACATAAGTCTTTTAGGTAGTAATGTACTAAAAATCTGAACATGCAAGTTTAATAAAAAAATAACACTCTGAATTTCTGTCTTAAAGATGGTAAAGATAAATGAGTAACTTTCTCCAAATGTATTTTGACATTTATCATTCATGATGAGCACCAGGGTGATAGCACTGATCACGTGAAGCTCACAAGAAACAAAAATGTTAGAGTAACAATATTAGCATTTAATTCATGGTAAACATTATTTTAAGATGCTAATGCTCAAATATAGAATTTAACACATGCAGTTATGCAAGTTGCATATAGTAAAGCATGACTTTTCATTGAAATCAAATAAATTTTCTTCTAAATAAATTCTACTTATTTTGATTAAAATGTTGTGAACTTACAAAGTGAAAAGTAATGGCTATTAAGATATTAGGTTCATAAGTGAAAGAATACTCTTGTAAATAGTTAAATAATGCCAGACATATCCATATTATCATATAGTTAAATGGAAAATCCACTACTTCTAATATTGGTTTGATTTTATACTTTGAAGGTAATATAACATTTAGATATTAATGTGATAACACTATTGCAAAATTGTTGAATTCACCATTAAAGATAAAATTATCTCTATAATGATCACATGTATAATAATAATAACTGTATCCAAACAAAGTTTAATATTCCACCAATTAAAACTGAAATTTACAAGCTGCCACAAGCTGATATTTACACAGAGAAATTGAACTACAATATTTTGTGACAAGTATCATGTAGACTTCTAAACATAAATAAATAAATGAATAATTAGTAAGATAGTATATCATTTGTTGCTGCACAATCATCTCTCAGATTATAAAAAAGCATAAGTATTTGAAAAAGTACTTTGCAATTTACCCAAATATTATACAGGAGTATTGATCCCCTTTTGACCTATTTAGGTTCCCTTTGGAATTTCAATATTTTAATCACCTTGGTACATTGTATTAAATATTAGATGTAACTATTGCTATTATTAGCCTGGGATTCTTTTACTTTTGAGTACTGAAATGTCGAGTTGAGTACTGAACTCTTTTTGAGTACAAAAGAGTTGAGTACTGAACTCTTTTACTTTTGAGTACTTGATTACAAGGATGGTAGCACTGGTCTCATCTAACTGCAGCCCCATTGACTTCCAGCCCAGACTCTCGGCTCCATGCGGGCTCCAACTCTGCTGTTAACAGAAAGAATTTAAGACTGTGCTATAAAACCACAGAAATAATTTATGTACCTTTCATTTTCTCAGAAGAGTCTTCCATATATTTATTTTTAATTACTCTCCTCTTCCTTCAGAAAAATAATTTTTAAGCATAGACTCATTGTTTTTACACACTCCAGTCCTCTCACACAAAGGACACTTTATTCATAATCACATAAGCAAATATTCATGTCTTAACTGGTAAAATATGGTAAAATAGATTTTCTCAACTAATTCCTCAGTGACTGAGTGGTTTTCAAATGTGCTCCCCTCCATGACCAGAACACTCCAGCATATGCACACTGCCCTGAAGAGCTTCGAGGACCTGCAATTATACAGATTCGAGGGTGATCCAACCAGAGTATCTGCCATCCACTTACTTGTAATACTCCTTGTGTGTCATTGGAACCACTCTGCTTAGTCACTGAAGGTTGGACTGTAATTAATAGTATATGAATCACAGTGTGTTTTTTTTTTTATTTCTGGAAACTCTAACTAAGATGAAAAATGCACCCTGGCTCAACAGAAGCCCCAATCATTCCTGTCTGCTAGAATCCTGATGCTGAGCTACACACAATTCTGGATATTCCTCTTACTCAGTGTTCTCTCACTAACCTGAGGTAGTGGATGATGAGTATTAAAGAATAAATGCAACAGAAGCTTTCTCTTTTATACATCCATTTAGTCATCCAGACAAGTTTTTATAAAGCACCTGGAGATGCCATTCACTGTCTTAGAGCTAAAGATAATATATTGAATAAGACAGATTTAGTTCTTATCCTCTCTACTTTGTAAATAGAGTAAAAGAGCTATTGAAGTCTGATAACAGAAAAGCTCAAAGAGTTATAATAGAGAATGTGAATATTTAAGTGTACATTTGCATGTGGGTGGAGACCTACCTGACTGACTGATGAGGGAAAGACTTTCTGGCAAGGTGGTATTCAAACTCAGAACATGGTGGAACCAAACATGCCTTAGCAGAAGAGTGTTCTAGCAAAGAAATTGGTATGTGCAAAGGGCCTGAGGCTGAAAGAGTTTAGACTTTTCAAAGAATGAAAAAAAAATTCTGTTAGGTTGAGACATGATGAGCAAGCTGATTTCGAGGCATAAGGACAGAGAGTTAGGCAAGGGTCATATTAAGTAGGATCCTATAAGCAAATGTAAGGATAATGTGATGTGTAAGCAGGTAAGTTTATGGAACTGTTTACTGCGTGAATTAATTGTGGAAGAACACAGATTAGGGAGCATGATAGAGACTTAACATGAGCCCCTCAGAGTGTCTTATTCTATCCATCTAATAATGGAAAAGAATCTAATCTCTCTATTTAAAACAAAGCTGGGATTTTTAAAATATATTTACATTATTACTCTATTTGGAGATATGTGATCATTTATATATTTATATACCACGTAATATGTTAAAATTGAAAATAATTCATCTTTCACATTTTTACTTATTTTCTAAAAAAATCTTTGTCACTATATGTACACTGGAAATACAAGCTTTATTTTTTCTATTACAAAAGTGTTGTAATTCAAACTCATCTGATTTATATTGATTTTGAATTTAACACTGAGAGAAAACACTTACATGTTCTATAATATTGTTAAGCTGCACAAATAAAATTAGAAGATGAATTGTCCTTTTTTTTTGTTATAAATTAGATGACTCACCATGTGGGAAAAGGAATCCGGAATGACTGGGTAGTTCATAATTTGAATTGTAAGTTAGGCATTATGATGTGTTTCCTGTCACAAAATTTGGGGTCCAGCATTAGATTATGTATTCTTATCTTGAGCTCAATTAAGCAAGAAAGGGCTGAGTTAATTTAGTGAATACAATTTAAGAACGAGCAGCTGGCTCTCTCCCAGGCTGTGGTGGTTCCGTGGTGCGCTACTACATCATCTACAAAGCCTTCATTTTTGTAGCCTACTCTTTACAAACCACGTGGCTCCAAAGCTCTCCCATATTCACATCCACACACTCATTTGATTTGTATTTAAAAGTTCTATTTTATTATAACCTAGAAGGTTGATAGCAGACAAGGTTAATCATGAAAGCTTTCTTTGTTGAAGGAAATAAGTTTCAGAGAAAAGCTTCAGAGGGCTTCAGTTAAAAAATAGTTAAATTTACTAAGTCCTAAACTCTGAGTCACATTGACATGAGAATCTCTAGTTCTTACATACAGTAGATTATTGAAGAAGGTATTGTTCTCTCGGAAAATTGTATATATACCTGACCAATGCTTTTTTATAGACAAAGATGTCTTCTTTCACTCACCTCACTCTCACTGCATGCTTGGGGCGTACAGTGCTCTCGGGAAATCTCCAAAACAATAGACCTAGCCCAAGACCTCAAATATTTTTACTTTCAGTAGGAATGGTAGGGAACTCATTATACACACACTTTATCAATATATGTGATTATTTATTTACTGTTCTTCCTTACTATATTATAACCTCCAGAATATCAGTGGCTATGATTCATTTTACAAACCACTCAAAATCCAGATCCAAGCTTTATGCTCAACACAAAATGGTCTGGAGCCAAAAATTGGTCTGGATGCTTAAGCAAAGCAATATAGAAAACCTGAAGCAAAAGAATATATTTCAAGAATGCATTTTATAATGTATATATTTTAAAAATAAAAATAATACATTAACAGGACATTAAAAAGCCTCAATCATACTGGGATATTGTTTAAATAGATTTTCAGTGAAGAAAAAGGGCAAATTACTACTAACATCCCAATGTAAGGTATATGTGGTTAGGTCAGAAATGCATTTTGTATACAGTCTAGCATTAAATTAAGAAATTCATCTTCTTTTGTATTCAAGTGTCTCTTGTTAAAGAATCTCTCCAATTATCATTGAGATATATTTGGACCAAATGGAAGTTTGCCACCAATATTTCTTGGAGCTATGGTAAGCGATAGCACATACCATCAGCAATATCAGCAGCATTCCAGACGTCAGTGAATACCACAGAGGCTATTGATAATGCTGTTCATGGTGTGGTCACTGGGAAACCGGCCTGGGAGGCACGGGGAAGTGCACTCTGTGTACATGGAGCTCTGTGTGTCTAACAGGACGAAACAGTGAGACGATAAGAGAAGCAACTGGACTGTATCAACAGAGGAAATACTTATTTTTCGGACTATAAGACGCAACTAGGCTTTAGAGGAGGAAAATAGGAAACGATTTTTTGAAGCAAAAAATGTGGTAAAATATTTAATAACATAAATAACATAATATTTCACCAATGTAAATGTAAACAGCCAGGTAAGCTACACTCGGACTAAATTTCCCCAAATTTGGGGAAAACAAAGTGTGTCTTACAGTCCAAAAAATACGGTAATAATGATTCTAGATTAGATTAGCTTTGAGTTGATACTGTATGGTCAGATACATGCTTTACCAGTTTGGTTATTTAGGAAAAGGAAAACAAAAAAAGAATGTTGTAACCTGGATAATTGTCCCCAATGTCCTAATGTCTCCTAATCCCTAGTACCTGTGAATATGTTCTTTGATATTGCAAATGACTTATCAGGTGTGATTTTGTGATTGGGAGGTTATTCAGGATTATCTGGTGGGCCTGATGTATCCACTAGGGTCCTTATAGAAAGGGGTTAAGAGAACCATAATTAGAATCAGAAGAGGCTAAAAAATTACATAAGCATACATCTGAGATAAAGAAAGAGAGTTAGTGATTTGAAGCTGTTATGCTCTGGGCTTTAAAGATAGAAAAGGGGCCAGGATTTAAATACCATGGGTGATTACTATAAACTGGAAAAATCAAGGAAAACAAATTCTCCTCCTAAAACCCCAGAAGGAATGAAGCTACTATGACCCATTTTGGACTTCAGGCCTTCAAAATTATAAGAGAAAAAATGTGTGTGTGTGTGTGTGTTCTTTAACCACTAGTTTGTTGTATTTTATGCAGCAGCACTAGGAAAAGAATACAGGGGAGAAAAGTTTCTGTGAAATTGATATGGAAATACAACAGGAAAAATAACCTAATGTCCTTGTGGCTATAGGGCTTGCCTACCATGCAGTGAGTCTTTCCAGCTAATGAACATCAGAGCAGCAGAAACTGGGAAGACCTTTTCACAGCTCAAAGTGGATCAAAGAGACAACAAAGGTCCATAGCCAAGTTCTAGAACATTAGATAATAGTAAAAACAACAAAGATGAATGTGAGCTTAAAGTTGATTTGACATTAATTCAGTTTTGAAAGCTGATCTTTGATACCTGCTTTAATTCTTAAAAACTTAAGGTTTTATCATGTTAGTCTGAGCAGAAAACTGGAGTAAGCAGCACAAGAGAATCCCAGTTTTGTAAGAGGACAAGCTGAAGTCCACACAGGGTAAGACATTTGTCCAAAGTCACAAAGTGACATTCTCCTGACTCAAAATAGAAGGATATTTCTAATATACTATACTTCTAAAATAGTTTAACTTACCATATTTTTATAATGCTATGGATATTTTGTCGATATGCAGCATTAAAGAGACATTAAATAAATGATCATAATTAGCATTAGCTGGAGACAGTGTCTGGTGGGAGATGAGGTTTAAATTACTACCAAGTAAAGCAGCACAAAGAGAAGGACAGCTGATTCTACTCTGACTGACACCATTATGTTTATATGAAAGTATTCAGGCTAATATATTTTTTCTATTTAAATTTTCTAAGATTTAACTGCAAAATTGTCTCAATCCAGGGACATTCTTTAATGTAGCTCTGCCATTCCCTAGTCCATTTCTGGTTGTCCCTGGTACTCCTGGTGACACCCAAACCATCTATTCAGAATCCAACTGTCAAAGAGCAGGACATATCATGCTCTTGGTGACTTTGCTCTCAGTATATGATAAAGAGCAAAACCAAGGCCCTCTGAATTGGCACCAGGACCTGAGGATCTATGTGGATTGTCAGCTTATGGGCAGGAGAAAGGGACAAAAGCATTTTCTTTGCACAGCTTGAATCATATTTTTTCAGGGATGCAAGAAGAACTAATACGTATTAAGTTTATATCAAGATCTGGAACTGCAAAACTCTATTTATTCATTTCATCAATAAATATTTATTGGCCAGATCCAATATGAAATGCCTATACAATATGATAAACAAAATGGACATGGCACCTGACCTCCTGCAGTTTTAAGGCTAGGCTGGGAGACAGTTAATAACCAGGTGAATGACACATACTCAGGAAAACAACTGAGAAGAATGCTAGAAGAGAATATGAGAGTGGTAGGGACCTATTTTATCTTGGATAGTCAGAGCTATTCTGAGAGAAAGACATTGAACTTCTTTCCTAAGGTGGAAAAAAGAAGCATGGAGTCAGAATGTCAGGGAAGGTGTTCCATCCAAAGGGGTGGCATCTGCAAAGGCCTGGAGAGTCAAGAGCTTTGTTTAGTGAAGTATCTGTGTGCCTGGAGCACAGTGAGAAAGAATGAAAGTGATGTGAGAAAACATCAAAGAGGAGGTAAGGAGCGAATGAAAATCAACTGAGTTTTATTAAAAATTCAACATTGGTCTAAAGAGGAAAAATCAATGTCATGATTATCATGAAGGAAATGAAAGTAGTTCTACATGGAGAGAGGGGAAATAGCAACAAGAAAGTATCTGGGTAGTGAAATGTTAGAGGCAGGTCTTATATTTTCCTTGTGACCTAAGAGAAATGGAAAGACATAGGAAGGATTTAAGAAGTAAAGTAGCATGATAATACATGTATTTTTAAAACTTAACTTTGGCTCTGGGGAATGGGGTATTGAAATCCTAGGAGAGAAGCTAAGATACTGATGCTTTGAACGGGGGTGGTGGCCATGGGAACAGACACAAGTTAGAGGAGCAAGATGAAGGAGTGAGTGTCAATTTTTTTCTTGAGTAGAAAGGATGTTGTTGCTGGAAAACAAGTAAAATGAGTACAAGTTTAAATATATTTTGTTTAAGGTGCCTGAGAGCTATCCAAGAAGATGTATAAAGTTAAATGAATATGTCTATAGCTCAAGAGGATGTCTGAGTGGCCAATATAATTTAGTGAGACCTCAATGGAGAGATAGAGGGGAAAACATTGAAGCCACACTTCTGTCCCAAAGGAAATGTAGAGTTAAGTGAAATCAGGGCTCAGATCCAGGCCCTGAGCTCTACCAGCGTTTAATATTTTCATAAAGTATCAGAATTGGAAACACAAAAGGACACTCAGAAGAGCTATTATTGGAGTATTAGAAAATGCCAGACAATGTAAATTTTTGGAAATCCAAATAAGAACAAAGTAAGCATAGATGTGTGGTCAACAGAGTGAATTGCTGCTGAGAAAAAAAAGGTAAAGATTTTTAACTGAATGGCAAAAGTTAGAGAAAATGAGGGAAAATGTACTAGAATTTGAATGGATAAAATAGCATGCACAAAAGCACAACGATGTTTAACTGCAGTTTTCATAAGGTGATAGCATAAGAGGTGCTAAAATAGGACCAGAGGAAAAAATAAATTGGGAAATGAGCTAGAGATATAGCTAGAAGTTCATGTGCTGGCACAGTGGTTTCTCAAAATTTCAAATGTGATGAAACTGTTAAAGTTGGGATATATCACAATCATATTTGTATTTTAGAAAGCTTACTGTGATTTCTGACACCATTTTGGAAAATTGCCTGCAGTGAGAAAGTGGAGTTCTACATCAATTTCAGTAGATCAGTTAAGTAGTTAAAGAGCACAAAATAAATCAAACATGTAAGAAAGGGAGAAGAGTCTGGTTAGAGAGTTGACACTTCTGGACTTGGTGAAGGACTGGATTAGAAGAATAAGGCATAGGAAATGGGGATGTCAATGAGTCTTGCATTTTTAACTTGGTACAAGTGAGGATAGAGCATCACTGCTCACCAAGACAGGAAAGCAGAGGATAATACCATTCACTCATTTATTGAGCTGCCACAATATTTAAGGCACTGGGGATACAACAGAGTATAAAACAGACACAATTACTAACCTCATGTTTACAAAAAAAGAAGTACCATTATTTTTGTCTCAAATTGTTAAAATAACATCTCTACTTTGGTAAAAATCTTAAAAATAAATGACCCTTTGAGAAAGATTTTGGAGATGGAGGATTTCCCTTACACAATTCAAAATTTTACTATGCAGTTTTATATTGAATGATTTCAAAGGCATCTAGTTTAAATAAATTGTTAATAAACAATGGCAGTTATTATCGGGAATAACCCAAATATTCTAAAGCTATAACTGAAATTATATCTTCCTTAAATATACATAGGATTCAGTCTGCTTGCCCCTACACAAACAGGCATTTGGCCAACAAGGATGAGCCAGAGATACTCAACCTTCGTTCATACCATTCATGAAGGAACTCATTGTTTGCACTTCAAACTTTCTCTCATTGCATGCCACTCTCCTCCTGAAACTTGCTGTTTAACGTAATCTCTCATTATACTCCTGGTTCTGTCTGTAGGGCATTGTGTTGGCATTTGCTTTCGCTGGATTTTATTTTTAATGCATTGACGCCTACATAGTCTGAATCAGTTTCACCAGTCCAGCCCTTATTTTAGTTACAGTACTAGTTTAAGGCCAAACTTCAAGAATTCCAAGTTCTACTCTCCTTAATCCTTAGCTAAAGAGATGTCAGGCAAGCAGTGTCTATATAAATAACTGAAGACATTTTCTCCTTAACTCCAGTTCTGGTCAAATATTTATTAGCATAGTGGTTTTCATTTGACATCCCTAACTGAATCATGATGAAGAGTATTTGGAAAGGAACCAAAGAAGAATAATAAAGATGATTAACAACTAGAGAAATGAGACATAGGAGAAAAGGCTAAAGAAGCCAGGTTAATAATGCCTAGAAACGTGAATGCTGGAGTTGGGGGCAGAGACATCAGCATTATAAATAGTGAAGTGGCTCTTGATAGTGATGGAGAACAAGTGTTCTTTCCAGGAAGGAACAGTGGGGATGCAGTTTATAGCAAGGTGTTTGGCCTGAGAAAGAGTGTCTTGATTTAATATATTGTGAGGGTTAGATCTCTCCTCTGTAGTTTCTTAGTGAGGCTCTGATGTTTTTTTTTTTTTCTTTAAGGCCATACATCTTTACTAACAATTCTCCCACAATGTGGAAGTAAAGGCAAAGAAGAATATCTATAATATGTGGAATGTCTGAGAACACATTAAAAAAACACTTTCGCATCCTAGGTATCTATAAATATCCATGATATTTCATTGAATAGATGTGGTTTGGCAACTGGTATAGGGAGGAAAATATTCTTTCAATAAATAAATAATGTTTTCAGATTATAGCATAGGGAATATAGTCAATAATTTTGTGATAACTATGTACAGAGCCAGGTGAGTACTTGAAGCGGCAAAAGGGCTACACTGGAAAATACACGATTTTCTAACCACTTTGATGTACATCTGAAACTGAAAAAGAATAATATTGAATGCAAACTCTAATTAAAAAATTAAATTAAAAATATATTTACAAAACAGAATCTTATATTACAGTTTATAGTTTCTATTTAGAACACGCTACTCAAAATATTGTTCTTTTTAGTTTTGAGTTGTACAGTATGGTAATAGTAATTTGAGTATGTTTTTTCTAGATATCCTATTTGTGGCATTTTTCCTGATTAAAAGATACTTTGAGTAAAAAAAAATTTACCACTTTTATTTAAATATGTTTCACTTTAAAACCATTTTGAAATTATTATGGTACAAAAGCTATGAACTTCATGACTTTTATTTTTTTAATGATATTTTATTGATTACGCAATAACAGTCATCCTAATTTTCTCCCTTTGGCCTCCTTCGTCTGGTACCCACCTCCAGGAACTCCCCATCCTTTAGTTCATGTCCATGGGTCATGCATATAAGTTCTTCAGTGTCTCCATTTCCTATACTATTCTTATTATCCTGTTGTCTATTTTGTACCTATGAATTATGCTTCTTAATCCCTGCACATTTTCTCCCATTCTCCCCTCCCCCTCTGTCACGGATTTCGACCCACAAAATCTGTGGGGGGACCGCCCCGATAGCATGAATCAATCTTACCCAGAGACACACTTGGAGATGAGAATCCGGCAGCCACGGGTCTTTCCCATCACCTCCATCTTGGGAAAAAGACCTCGTGGGTCGCTTAGCCGGGGTTTTTATTAGAGGCTTTAGGACATATTTACATCGGATTGATTATTCATGAGATTAAGCAGAACAGGGATAGTTTTACTCATTAGCAGGACATTAGGATGTAAATTCAGGTCCGGTGGCAGCCAGGACCAGGGTGAAATAATATGCAGGGCTCAGCAAGCCAGAATTTTTTAAGATACATCTTTGCCAAATTCCTATTAGATCACAGATATGATCCACACTTGCCTACACGGGAATTGCACGGAGCTGCACTCAAAATGTGTAAATTCTCATGACTACATGTTAACACATGTGGAAAACACTGCTACACCCCTCCCAGCTAATAACCCTCCAAATGATCTCCATATCTATGACTCTGTTCCTGTTCTGCTTGTTTGCTTAGACTCGGTTGTTGATAGTTGTGAATTTGTTGCCATTTTAATGTTCATAGTTTTGATCTTCTTTATTTTTTAAATAAGTCCCTTTAACATTTCATGTAATAATGGGTAGGTAATGATGAACTCCTTTAGCTTTACCCTGCCTGGGAACCATTCTAAATGATAGCTGTGCTGGATAGAGTAATCTAGGTTGTTGATCCTTGCTTTTCATCGCTTTGAATACTTCTTGCCAGTCCCTTCTTGACTGCAAAGTTTGTTTTGAGAAATTAGCTGATAGTTTTATGGGAACTCCTTTGTAACTAACTCTCTGCTTTGTTTTTGGTGCTTTTAAGAATGTGGGACCATCCATTATGCTGCCACTGCCTGTCAACGCCATACTATGTCTCCACACCTCTATGCCCTTCTCTGGGACTCTGCCCCCCCACCATACCCATCTGGATGAATGTGGCTTCTTTAAATCCTTGGTTGTCAGATTTCCATAAAGCTCAATTTTCTGATGGTTCTGGGTGTTATTTGTTTTGTAATCTAGTTATAATTCTTTCTGTGGTTGCTCAAGGAGGGAAAGCAGTCTACCTATGTCTCCATCTTGACCAGAAGTTCAACTTCATGAATTTGAAAATGTCTCTCATGCATTCTTAACCTTATGGTAACATTTAGTTGGTATAAAATGTAAGAATTAAAGAAGACAACAAAGGATAACTTTAACCCCTAAAGTGTATTTTCCAATCTATAATATTATGAAACAATATCTACCCCAAATTTTTGTCTTGATCCTTGGTTTAAAATTTGTATTCTATAAGTCTATGGTTCTCATATAGCCTACATTGACTGATGTGGTATTTCTTAAGGAAGCAAGAGCCAAACTTATCCTTGAGAGGTGGGAAGTATTAATACTGAATGAAGCAAAGGCAATGCATTTCTATGTGATTTGGTGGCGGAAAAAAGGAGATACAACTTCAACAGTGAGAAAGGGCAGGGGAGAAGTACATATAAGTTGATCAGCATGTAAGTTGATCAGCAGTAGCTGGTACAGTTAGATAGTTATGTGCGGTCACAGTTAGGAAATCTTTGAAAGTTAGCATGAGGAGTCCTAATATCTAATGAAAATGTGAATAAGGTATTTGGCATTCATGTAGTGATCAAGAGATATTAATAGGCTTCAAAAGCAGCCTATAGTAAGATGGAGAATATCTGGGACAATTATTCCTGGTGAGAGCATATAAATCAGGTAGAAGGAAGAGGAGGAATGAATATAAGGCACTTAGATTCCATGTATAGAAATCAGTAGTAACTCAAAGTTATTTCTCAGAGCTTCCTTCTCTGCATTCTAATACACTTGTGCATTTATGCCTTGCTCTATTTACATAGCCATATATATAGTGTAAAATACAACTGACCTTTCTCCCAGCTTTTATGTCTGATATATTTTGTCTAACTCAGATACAATAGCTAACCTGTATTTATTATTTATTCTCCCTGCCCCAATTGCTTCAGATCACTGTTCAAGTTTTCAGTGATCATTTTCATCTTTTCTTTGGCCTTCTTTACACATCTTCAGGTGATTTGTAAACTTAACCTCTCCCAATCCTAATGGAAATTCCAATCCCTGGTGTGTTCACAATTGCCTTCTGTTAATCATGTTTTGCTCTATATTCCCATTGACAGAGATCCTTGAAAAAACAGCTGTGATTGTAACTCTGCCTAACCATGTGCCATCCTAATAGCTGGGTTGTTTCAAACTGATGAATGCTCAGAACATTATATGAGGCAACTAAACATTTTCCAACCCCAAGATCAATGGATGCCATGGCTTAACCATAATAATGCACATACAATTACCTCATATTTAAATGTGATTATTTGAGAACATTTTCCTATTTAAAATTTGACATTTTGCATGCTATATTTCACATGTACTTAAGAAAAATAGTTGTCGAATGCAATTTTATATTTTATATCCATTAAAAATATTTTTAGCTACTAATATTTGACATGGTATTTTGTCTTGCACAGATGAATTTCACCGAAACTGTGTTTTCCAATTTTCCTAGATTTTAAGTAGGCTTTTAGGATTCTTAGACAATGACAATAGCATGTCACTCTCAATAAACTGCTCTTAGAGGAGATGAGCTATCTCTTTTCTCTTGAGATACTCATAGCAAAAATGCAGAAGGTGTCAGAAATAATTAAGATGAATGACTTTCTATCTAATCAAATGAAACTTTTCTTTTGGAATTTTGACATTTTTCCTATGCTGTGCATGATTCTAACAAGAGCAAATCAAGTGTACACTTGCTCAACAGGAGTAGAAAGAATCTTATATGTGGCAGTGTAGAGTAATTAGTTGGTACAATAATGTAGGAGTTTCGAATCATTAACCGTCCTGGTGTTCCAACTGCTACACGGATAAGGTTAAAGCTTATGGCCCTAGATATGAGCAACTTGATAATCTTACTAAATGGAAAAAAAAATCTGTCACTTTCATGAGCACAAAATTAATTCCCCTAAAATACTGTTACTGAGTAACAAGAAAAACTTTTGTAATTTAAATTATGTGCTCCAACTGTCTACTTTCTGAGGGCATCATACCTATCTTTAGCAGTTGCCGTAAAAATGACCAAGATACTTTCAGAGAATAAGCTATTCCATTGCCTGGAATTAGTTCTATTATCAATATTTTATTTACTAATGGTTCCCTGTAACTACAGTTTTTTTTTTTTTTAATTTAGACTTAGTCATATCATTTAATTATTCATTCATTACTAATTGTTCAAAAATTAGCTGATATAAATAACACCATTTCTTCAAAATGTATGTGCTGGTATGTGTTTTATATAGGATAACCATCTTGAATTTTACCAAGTTGATGTTTCATTTACCTATTTTCAAGATGTATCATTAACGCCCTCAAGTACTGAGAAGTTAATAATAAAATCAAATAAGCTTGCATGCCCATGAAAATACTCTAAACCTGTGGTATCACTCTAATTTGATGTTATCCAGCCTTCTCCAAAATCTAACAATATGTCCCCAAGGGAAAAATCTAAATCCTGAGAAGGCAGTGTTCTTCAGCCAAGACGTTAAGGCAGCCAATTATTCTCTGATTTTCTGAATTTCATTTCAAATTATCTCAGGTGTCATGTGTAGAAAAGAATCTTTCTGTTTCAAGGAAAAGATGTTAAGTTTCTATCAGCGTGGAACATTGCACCTTGAGTGTCCACCACATACAGCCAGTGTTGGACATGAAGCCCCGACTCGCTCTCCCGAATGGGTGACACTGCTCTAATTACACACATGCACTCATCCAACACTGTCAGCCTATGGAATGTGTGAGTAGAGTCTAGTCAGAGGAAACATCTGTTTAGCCAAGTCCTTGACAGGATAGAGAATATACTTTCCAGCTGCTTTATGGGAGCATACCAAAACTTCATTTTTATAAGTGTTACAACAGTGTGGTTTTGAGCCACTATTACTGCACAGGGAATTTAAGTGATGCCTGCAGCATGACTGGTAGTGATGAGTAATTAAATTTTACCTCAGCGTGAAAAAATGTAAAATATCATATAGTTGTATAAAAAGCATAAAAATAGGATCTTCATCATAGCAAATATCTTAATGATTTGCAATAGGTACACTACAGAGTTTGATATCAGACTTGAGTTCAGTGCCAGTTACTAAGTAGTTTTTTGTGACCTTGGGAAACAATTATTCTCTTCCTCATTTCCTTAGTTAAGTAGCAACTATGTCAGACTGCGGTAAGGATTATATGGCCTAATGCTTACACAGTGCTCTAGCACCATGCCTGGCCCTTCCGAAGCGCTCAACAAACCTTAGCTATATCATCATCACATATATTAGGCCATTTTTTCTCAAAATATGCTTTCAAAGCCTCCTCTCTCCTGGGCTATAATTCTCCATTCCTGATATGTACCATCACAACTTCCGTGACTTTTAGGGAAGAAGGGTTTGTCTCTATTAAATTTGTCAAAACAGGGTCGCAAAAACAGCAATCAAATACAACTCTTTCACTGTGTAGAGATGTACAACACATCAACAAAAACTGATTGGTTCAGAATAGTGGTCAGCATGCTTTTTTCTGTAAAAGTCCTGAGGGTATATCACTGACTTTTGAGTGCTGTGCAGTACATGTTGCAACTACACAACCCTGACGTTGCAATTCAAGTGTAGCATAGACAGTGTACACGTAACATATGCAGCCACACTGGGCTGACCAGCGTGGTTTGCAGATGGCTGGGTAAGGAAGGAAAGAGAAATGATTAAAATCGAGTAATCAATCCAAATATTCTATAAATAGGGTGATTTCAACAATACAGTAATATAAGATAAAATAGCCTAAATCTTCATTTTTTAAAAGGACTTTACTATTTACTAATTAAAGTTTTCAGGAAAATAAAATACATCCCAGGTATTTCCAGCAGGAAGGAATTTAATACAGGAAGTTAGAATTTTAAAGGTCATGGAAAATGAAAGTTAGGGTAAAAGGCCACTGACTTTCTAGCAACCCAAGTACCAGAGAATCACAGATCCCTGTCAATGATCTCAGCTGCCTAATGCATCCAAGTAGCCGATTTACAGGAGGATATCTGAGAGCCAGTGTCTCAACCTCTTGTCTGCCCCCTGGCAAAATGCACATAGCTGGCTGGCAATGCTACAGCAGCTGCTTCATTCTTTCCTGTTGTTACCTTTCCCATCTTAAGAAAGTACCCGTCATTAACAGAATCTAAACCATATACCTTAGCATAATGCTCTCCAGTTCCATCCACGCTGTCAGAGACATTGAAATTAAGAACAATCTGAAGGTGACCAGAAGGGAGGCGGGAGGGGATAATGGGAGGAAAGGGAGGAAGGGTTTTCAGGAAATACTATAAAGGACCCACGGGCAAAACCAAGGGCAGGGTGGAATTAGAGGTGGGAGGCAGGTATGGCTGGGTTTGGGAGGAGTGGTGAGGGGTAAATGCAGACAACTGTACTTGAACAACAATAAAACAATTTTAAAAATAAATAAATAACCCATATCCCTGCTGAAAAAAGAGTCTGGAAAGTATAGTTTTTATGATTTTTATTCCTATGATACATCAATTTAAAAAAAATAAAAATATTGTCGAGTAGAAATAGGTAGTAGCTAGTTCAATATTATCCATGGGCAAAATGAAGACAATGGAATTTTAAGGTAATATTTGCTTTGGAATTGATAAGATAATGGCCTGACAATTTAAAACTGGAATGTGTAAATATTATAATTTATCTTAAGTTAGGGAATAGCTGAGAAAAACACATTTATTTTTTACTGAAAGCAAAGAATATATTTGCTATCAGCAAGTGGAACCAATTTTGGGATTTTTTTTTTTTTTACATTTGAAATGTTCATGGTTAGGAAGAAGATCGACAAAAATCTTTAAAAAATTACTTTATGTTATAACTAATAAAATACTTTTCCAAAAGAAAAAAAATAAATGACAGAGTAAAAGGTCAATATTTTAAAAATGATCTTTAATCACTTTGGGGGGAAGAATGTAGGATTAAGTAGTTTGTTTGGAGATGATCCCAGGAAGCTAAAGTGAGAGAACTGGGAAAGTGAGTTGTAGGAAGATGAATATGCAATGTAAGAGAGCATTTTCAATTTCACTGCTGTGGGCAACAGGGCAGATCTCTGCCAGAACAGCCTGACATGTACAGTGCACTTTGTAGAACTGTCTGATTGAAAGACTAATTAATCCATCAGGCTCCATCTCCTGTTGATTGAGGGCACCCCCAGAAGCATTATTCCAGAGTCCCCAGGCTAAAGTGCATTTAAACAAAGTAGGCTCCCGCTGCAGTGGGAAAGGGCCAGAGGCAGAAAGACACTGTGTCTCAGGTGTCCGGATGTAAGTTAGAGAAAAGTCTGACTTGCACAGAGTGGTCCACCATAGCTACTTTTAAAATCAGGTGAACTAAAATCAGGTGAATGGGGAGAAGGGTTTTCAGGAAGCACTATAGAGGACACATGGACAGAACCAAGGGGGAGGATGGAAGAAGGGGAGGGAGGTGGGTTTAGAGTGGTGGGGGGAGGGGAGGGGAGAGGATGCAGACAACTGTAATTGAACAACAATAAAGTAATTAAATTTAAAAAAAATAAAATAAAATAAATAAATCAGGTGAACTAAGGAGGTTTGGGTTAGAGAAATAGAGGAGACTGCTACCATCTACTTCCTGCACTGCTCAACTTCACTCATCAGAGAATACTTCCTGTACCTGCTTGACATAACATTGTAGATTCCTTTTTCAAGGGTCTCCCTTTTAACCATCAATTCCTGAATCTGAAAACTGGCTCAGATCTGGAAATGGCTGAGGACACACAATTTTACACTGGGGGATATGACATCAGTTAATTTCCATCAATATGATGGATAAGTAGTGTCTCTGTATAGTTTAAATTTTATTTTTCTTACTAGGAGTAGACTCAAGAATATTTTCATATATTCAAAGGAATTTTGTATGGTTCTATGAATTGTTTGTTCATGATTTTTGCCCATTTTTCTATTAGGCTTTCAGAAAACTTTTGCTCTCAAATTACAAAATTTACTTTAAATTGGAGAAATTATTTTGCAGTACGGCAAACACATTCTCCACTTTGTCATTTTTTTTACTTTACAGCAAACGCATTCTCCACTTTTCTTTTTTTTTTACTTTATTGTGTTTGTTGTCACAATATAAACACTTTAACAAGATAATTAAAATTATCGTTTTTATTGCATTTACATTTTGAGACCTATTTTCAGAGTTTTACAGTATTTTTAATAGTGTTTGTGCACTTGGTCTATCTTGCACTAAGCATAATAAAATCTATTTTTAATATATTCTATTAGTTTCTCATTATGTTTCCAATAGCACCTTTTTAAGGGGAGCATTATTTTTATTTGGCCCATAGATTTTTAAAATTACTATGTATCCAATGTAAAGTATGGCCCTCAACTTTGTAAAGTGTCTTTCTCTTATTTATTTATTGATTTTGGCCTCCCATACATCTTGACTGATAATAAAATAACAGCCTATGTTTTTTTATTATCTCCACTTGCTTGGGTACCTTTGCCTACAGACCAGCATCTCTGGCCTGGGTTCCCACAGTAGTATACTTTACATGGTCTTTCAGGGACCCTTTGCCCTGCAGGTGGCACAATCCGTGTAACTATTAACTCCTAGTGTGCCATTCCTCTCTTTAAAAAAGTTTGCAATGGGTCCTATGCCATTCAGAGTAAAACTCAAATTCCTTAAACAGCCTGCAGTGTCCTTGGTGCTCTCAACCCCAAAGTCTCTCTGGCACTCTCTTTTATGCTTCGATTTTCCTACTCCATACACAACAGTTCAATACTGTTTTGGGGAATTCCCAATCATACTCTCATGTCAAGGTCTTTGTACCAGCTCTTCCTTCCATTTGGGGCATCTCTCAAATGTCTAATTGGCCAAAGTCCTTGATATCTGCAGGGCTTTGCTCAAATATGAGATTTGAATCCTTCTCTGGTCACTTTATTTAAAATTGCAACATAACCTCAATCTCTCTTACCCCAATCTACATTTACTCTTTTATTATGTTGGTTGTTATTATGAATTCCCCCACCAGCGTGGCAGCGCCATGGGGACAGGGACCTTGTATAATTAGGGTACAGTCATGCACCCTAAGATCTTAGTGAGCCAGCATACAGTAGGGCCTTCATATTAATGTGTTGAATGAAGGTTTTCATCTCCCTCTATCTAACTTTGCAACATAAGGGTATATTCTCTTCAATGTATGAAATGAATGTCAGAGTTATCTTTCAAAGAAGTAATTGAACCATACTATAACCTTTCATAAAACCTTTTAGTGACTTTTCATCATCTTTAAAATGAAACCTAAACTCCCTTCACCTGAGGAACGAAGCCTTTCCTGCTCTTTTCCCAAACTCTCTTCTCTTTCACAATTCCCATCACACATCCTGAATTCTAGCCATGATAAATTGCTTGTACTTCTCCAAATATGCTATGTTCGTTCGCAACTCTGTATCCCTGCCCTTTCCTGGGGTGGCCTCATAATTCATTGTCCAAACTAGGGCGCTGCGGAGAGGTAAAGTGGTGTTTCTTAATAATTGTAAAAGAGGACTCTCCCAGAAAAGCAGGAATGAATTGTTAGCCACTTTATCCATACGCTTTCTGCTTGAAATGCCCTTCCTAATTCCTTTGCCTAATTCTGTCAAAATGTCTTTCATGTTTAAGTCCCTATATCATGTGGCCAAGTAGCCTTTTTTATATTCTTGTTCTAGATCCTTTTTCTGTACCTCGTAATACCAATAGTGCCTTTATTCTTATCGCCATATTTCTTTGAGTGCCCATGAGAGTGGGAGGCTACTCCTTGAAGGCAAGAACCATGCTATTGCTGCCTCTGTCCCTGACACTAAGTGCACTGTATGCCAAATATTCAATAACAATGACATAATATGGCAAAACGTTAAGTTTAGGAAATAAACTTTTGGGCTATGGAGTTGGACTACTGGGTTTCACTGTGGCTTTATCAAATGCTAACTGTGTGGTTTTGAACAATTAAAGTCTACTCATAGAGTAGTTGTTGAAATCAAGTAAGTTAATACTGAAATGAGTAGCCTGAATAAAATAAGGATTAAAAAAACTAGAAATATTTTAGCAGCAACTCAAGAAATAAATTCACTGAATGAATGAGTAGTTTACTAAAATAAATACTAATCATACTAATATTATAACTACTATTCTCACTGGACTCTAAGATGTAAAAATACCCTTACACATTTTATTTCACTTGGCCCCTCCAACCAAGAAACTTATCATGAAGAAATGGCTTATAGTTTTAGCAAGAAAACTCATTCAAAAGATTGAATTGCTTGCACAGAGGGCTATTGTGTGAATTAGCTCAAACACATCCATGTATCTCCATACTGACCCATATGCTCTCTTTCTGCTTAAAATGTTTCTCCCCTCTGCTCCTACCAATCTCCATAACACTTCAGCACGAGATTACAACTTATCCAAAAGCTCTCTCCTCCTCTGCTCCACTCTCCTTGCTAGCGAGGTCACATGACACTCTCCAGGACAACATGGTACCTGGCTTGTCAGCCTGACTCTCTATCTACTCTATTGAGTACCTGTTTACCTACTGCGCCCTGCTCTCCGTGCCAGAAATTGTCTTTTGACAGAATGTGCCTCTAGAAAATAAAACAGGAACTCGCTTTTATATAACAGTTGCTCAAAATATTTCTTAATACTAAGCACAATGTGGAATCAAGTGACATTTCCAATATTGTAAGTGGATTTTGAAAATCACCCTTAGAAATTTTTTGCCATAGAATGGGAAAAGAAAAACATTAGTCTCAAAGATAATACTGGCATTTATTTAATGTTTGCTTTGCATCAAGTACTGTGCTAAGCACATTGCATGTGTTTCTTTAATTTATTTTTGCTTACAATAACCCTATGGGCTAAGTACTATTATAATTCCCATTTTATATAGGAAGAAAATATATTCAGTCCATTGCTCATATATTGTGTACTGCTTACCTGCAAAACTTTAGATATAGATATTAGAAAATATAAAAAAGAAAAATGCAGCCCAGGCTGGTGTAGCTCAGTGGATTGAGCGCGGGCTGGGAACCAAGCAGTCCCAGTTTGAGACCCAGTCAGGGCACATGCCTGGGTTGCAGGCCAGGTCCCCAGTGAGGGCCATGTGAGAGGCAACCACACATTGCTGTTTCTCTCCCTCTCTTTCTCCTTCCCCTCTCTCTAAAAATAAATAAATAAAATCTTAAAAAAAAAAGAAAAATGCAACCCATGTATGCATATTTATATATACTTATCTCAGGAGAATCACCAGATGTTACATACTGAAGAGTATTAAAATGACTTCCATAACTATGCTAGTCTTATTTTCTGATTTACATAGGGAAAGATTTTATTTCCTATATAATATATTAAAATATATATCTCTCCTTGAGTTAAAATATGTAGATGGTTCATATCATTATGCTCTCCAAAATTGTTTTTTATTATATACTTAATTTTTCTTTTCAAAGGCAATGCTTTGATTCTTACATAATTCTTAGACTGTTATTTTTTATTTAATTTATTGAGGTGACATTGACTAATAAAATGTATAGGTTTCAGGTATACATTTCTATAATGTATACATCATCTGTAGGTTGTATTGTGTATTCACCACCTCAAGTCAAGTCTCCTTCCTTCACCATTTATTGCTCCTTTACCCTCTGCTAATTCCCTTAGCCTCCTTTTCCTCTTATAGTCACAATACCATTGTCTGTCTATGACTATTTCTCTTTCCTTAATCCTTCCACCTTTTTACCCAGCCACTAACTCACTTCCCCATGATAGCTATCAATCTGTTCTCTGTATCAATGAGTCTGTTTCTATTTTGCTTGTTAGTTTATTTTGTTCATTAATTTCCACAAATAAATGAAATTATATGGTACTATGAAGTGTTTTGTGTTTGTTTGTTTGCTTAATCCCTTCACCTTTTTCACCCGACTCCTACCCCCTTCCTTTCTGACAGCTATTAGTCTGTTTCTATTTTGCTGGCTAGTTTGTTTTGTTCATTAGATTACACATATAAGTGAATCCTATGGTACTTGTCTTTTTCTGACTGGCTTATTTCACATAGCATAATAGTCTCCAGGTCCATCCATGCTGTTGCAAAACCTAGGGTTTGCTTCTTTTTTTACAGGTGCATAATATTACATTGTGTAAATATACCACAGTTTTATCCACTCATCTGATGGGTACTTGGCTGCTTCCAAATTTTGGTTATAGTAAATACTGTATTTTTCAGACTATAAGATGCACCCCCCAAATTTGGGAGGGAAATGGGGGTGTGTCTTATAGTCCGAGTGTAGCTTACCTGGCTGTTTACATTTACATTGATGAAATATTATGTTATTTATGTTATTAAATATTTTACCACATTTTTTGCTTCAAAAGTTTTTGCCCTATTTTCCTCCTCTAAAACCTAAGTGCATCTTATGATCTGGTGCATCTTGTAGTATGAAAAATATGGTAACTCTACAATGAACATAGAGATGCATATATTCTTTCAAATTAGTATTTCAGGTTTCTCTGAGTATATTCCCAAAGTGAAATGGCTGAGTTATAAGGCAGTTTCATTTTTAATTTTCTCTTCTACTTTTACAATATAAAAGATCAAAAACAAACAAACAAACAACAAACAACTCAAGTAACAAATGGGCAAAGGACCTGAATACCTGAATAGACACTTCTCCACACAGGATGTACAGATGGCAAATAGACAAATAAAAAGATGCTCAATGTAACTAATCATCAGAGAGAAGCAACTTAAAACCACAATGAGATATCACCTCACACTTAGAATGACTACCTTCAGTAAATCATCAGACAACAAATGCTGGTGAGGGTGTGGAGAAAAGGGAACCCTGACACACTGTAGGTGGGAACACAGATTGATGCAGCCACTGTGGAAAGCAGTATGGAGTTACCTCTTGTTCTACTCTTAAAAATAGTTTGTTGTCTACAAATACTTTTAAATGCCATATTATTTTTCTAATATAAAACATCTGAGTTACTAAAAATAGAGGCATTGTTTATTATTAATTTATTGGGTATTCATTTTCAAAAATATTTCAGAGTAATCCCTCTAATAATATTCTTGCTATACACAATTTTACATCTATTTGTACGATTTCATGAAATGTGTATGTTTCAATATATCATTAAAATTTTTGCTCCAGCTCATGCAGAATACTTGAATCTGCTTAAATAATCACTCATGGGTTGTTGTCAACAGATGCAGAAGGCTGTGGTAATAACCCTTGCTGAGTGTCATGACTACTATTATTAAAAAAATTCAGTTTTCTTGCACTGCAGTGAGTTAAAAATGTTTCTGAAATTTAGTTTGGATTTGACATCTGACTGTTCTTTCTTATATGGATTCAAATTACTTAGAGAATCTGCCTAAGCTATCAAGTCAGCCCCATAATTTCCTCCTTTGTGATTTGTTGGGCTCTCTCTAGTCTTAGTTTTTCTTCATCAATATTGTGAATAAGTGTGGGGCTTCCAGGAAAATTAAAAAAAAAATTAAACTGTAACCTCACTATGGCCTCTGTCTCTGTAGTTTTGCTCTTGTTCTTGTATCCCAAGAGTTGGATCTATCAAAGATATTGAGAAAACACAATTTAATTTGCAAATTCAAAACATTGTCATGGCTTTATAAATCCTTCAGAAGTTCAGGACTAATGCTGTTGCAGCTGCAGGAACTGCTGACAATTAGAAAATAAGAAAAACAAAGAAGTAACAAACCCCTGACTCCAAAACATGAGAGGAATGAAAATAGGATGTTTTGTTTTAGATGGTTCTTGGTACTTATGTGCTGTGGTCTAGGCATACAGTTATTGGGAACTTATTGAAATTATTTAAAAATGACATATCTTAAAACCTATGAGTATCAATTAACTAACATGCTGTAAGAAATTTCACAAAACATATGCAAAATTTAATTGCATAAAATTAGTCTTTTTTACTATTTATTCTATTACAGTTACCCCATTTTTTCCCCTTTGATCCCTCCACTGAGCCCACCAATCTATCTGCTGTCAATCCCCTCTCCATTGTCCACGCCTGTGAGTCATTCATACCTATCCTTTGACTAATCCCCTCCCCTTCCTTCCACCATTTCCCCCTTCTCTCCTCCCCTCCCACAGCTGTCAGTCTGTTCCAAGTTTCCATGTCTCTGGATTTATTTTTCTGTTAGTTTATTTTGTTTATTAGATTCCTCTTATAGATGAGGTCATATGGTATTTGTCTGTCACTGACTAGCTTAATTCATTTAGCATGATATTCTCTAGTTCCATCCATGCTGTCACAAAAAGTAGGAGTTCTTTCCTTCTGCTGAGTAGTATTCCATTGTATAAATGCACCGTTTTTAAATCCAATCATCTACTGATGGGCGCTTGCACTGTTTCCAACACTTGGCTATTGTAAATCGTGCTGCTATGAACACGGGAATGCTTAAGTTCTTTTGAATTGGTGTTTCAGGATTCTTAGTGTATATTCCCAGCAGTGGGATCACTGGGTATTAAATCAGTTCCATTTTTAAATTTTTGAGGAAATCCCATACTGTTTTCCACAGTGGCTGCACCAGTCTGCATTCCCACCAACAGTGCACTAGGGTTCCCTTTTCTCCACATCCTCACCAGCACTTGCTGTTTGCTGATTTATTGATGACAGCCATTCTGACAGGTATGAAGTGATATCTCTTGTGGTTTTCACTTGCATCTCTCTGATGACTAGCGATGTTGAGCATTTTTTCATATGCCTATGGGCCATCTATATGTCCTCCTTAGAAAAGTGTCTATTCATGTCCTTTGCTCATCTTTTTAATTAGGTTGTTTGTCTTCCCGGTGTTGAGTAGTATGAGTTCTTTATATATTTTGGAGATCAAACCTTGTCCAAAGTATTGTTTGCACGTATGTTCTCTCATACATTTGGTTCCCTTTGCATTTTGACGATAGTTTCTTTAGCCATGCAGAAATGTTTTAATTTGATGTAGTCTTGTTTGTTTATTTTTTCCTTTATTTCTGGGCTCTCTATTCTGTTCCATTGACCTATGTGTATGTTCTCATGCCAGTACCAGACTGTCTTGGATGCAGTGGACCAGTGGTATAGTTTAATATCAGATATTGTGATCCCTCCAACTTTGCTCTTCTTTCTTAGGATTGCTGAGGCTATTAGGGGTCTTTTGTAGTGCTATATAAAATTTTGGAATATTTATTTTAGACCTGTGAAATATGCCATTGGTATTTTAATAGGAATTGCATTGAATCTATATATTGCTTTTGGTAGTATGGACATTTTAATAATGTTAATTTTTTCAGTCCATGTACACGGCATATGCTTCCAATCATTTGTATCTTCCTTAATTTCTTTCTTCAATGTTCTACAGTTTTCTGAATACAGACTTTTTACATCCTTTTTTTAAATTTATTCCTATGTATTTTATTTTTCTTGTTGCTATAGTAAATGGGATTTTTTTCTTAGTTTCCCTTTCTGATAATTTATTGGTGGTGTTCAAAAATGCCATTGATTTCTGAATATTGAGTTTGTATCCTGCTACTTTGCCAAATTTACTTATTAGGTCAAGTAGTTTTTTTGGTGGAGACTACAGTGTTTTCTATGTACACTATCATGTCAGCTGTGATTACTGACAGTTTTACTTCCTCCTTTCCAAATGGGATGCCTTTTGTTTCTTTTTTTTTTTTTTTTGTCTAATTACTGTGGTTAAAATTTCCAATACTATATTGAAAAAAAAGTGGTGAAAGTGAGCCCCTTTGTCTTCTTCCTCATCTTAGGGGAAATACCTTTAGTTTTTGCCCGTTGAGTATGATGCTGGCAATAGGTTTCTTGTATATGGCCTTTATTATGTTGAGGCATGCTCCCTGTCTTCCCACCTGCTGAGTGTTTTTATCATATATGTGTGCTGGATTTCATCAAATGCTTTTTCAGCATCTATTGATATAATCATGTGATTTTTGTCTTTCATTTTCTTTATGTGATGTATTATGTTTACTGATTTGTAAATGTTGTAACAACCTTGTATCTCTGGGATAAATCCCACTTGATTGTGGTGTGTGATCTGTTTAATATATTGCTGGATCTGGGTTGCCAATATTTTGTTGTGGATTTTAATATCTATGTTCATCAGAAATATTGGCCTATAATTTTTTATCTTTTTTGTGTCTTTATCTGGTTTTAGAATTAGGATAATACTAGCTTTGTAAAAAGAGTTTGGGAGTCTTCCCTCCTCTTGAATTGTTGGAGTAGTTTTAGAATAGATGTTAGTTCTTCTTTGAATGTTTGGTAACATTCACCTGTGAAGCCATCTAGTTCAAGGCATTTGTGTGCCAGGAGCTTTTTGATTACTGCTTCAACTTCACAAGTTGTTTTTGGTCTATTCAGGCTTTCTGCTTCTTCTTGATTCAGTTTTTGGAGATTGTGTGTTTCCAGAAATTTGTCCACTTCATCTAGATTGTCCAGTTTCTCGGCATATACTAATTTCTTATAATCTTTTGTATTTCTGTGGTATCAGTTGTTACTTCTCCTCTTTCATTTGACTTTATTTTTTGGTTCCTCTCTCTTTTTTTCTTGATGAGTCTCATTAAAGTTTTGTCAATTTTGTTTACCTATTCAAAGAATCAGCTCCTGGATTCATTGATTCTTTGGATAGTGTTTTTATTCTCTATGTAATTTAATTCTGCTCTAATGTTTATTATTTCCTTCCTTTTACTCACTCTGGACTTGTCTGTTGTTGCTTCTCTAGTTCCTTTAGATGTAGGGTTGTTTTTTACATGAGATTTTTTCCATCTTCTTTAGATAGGCCTGTATTGCTATGAACTTCCCTCTCAAGAGTGTCTTTGCTGTGTCCCATACGTTTTGGGTTATTGTGTGTTCACTTCCATTTGTTTCCAGATATTGCTTTGATATCTTTCTTTATCTCATTGATAACCCATTCATTATTTAATAACATATCATTCAGTCTCTATGTTTGGAATGTTTTTATTTTTTTCCTTGAGGTTGGTTTCTAGTTTCAAGCCATTGTGATCCAAGATGTTGCTTGATATGGTTTCAATTTTCTTGAAGTAGTGAAGGCTTGTTATGTCCTACCATGTGGTTTATCTTTGAAAATGGTTCATGTGCATTTGAAAAGAATGTATACTTCACTTTTTGGGGTGAAATGTTCTATGAATACCAATTAAGTCTATTTGATTTTGAGTGTTGTTCAATGCAACAATATCCATGTGGAGTCTTTGTTTGGAAGATCCATTGATTGTCGACAGTGAGGTGTTAAAATTCCCTAGAATGACTGTATTGCTGTTGATTTACTTCTTAAAGTCCTCCAAGATTTTCCTTATGTATTAAATTGCTCCTATGTTGGTGCATATATGTTTACAAGGAGTATCCTCTTGTTGGACGACTCCTTAAAGTATCATGTAGTGATCTTTGTCTCTTTTTATTACTTTTGTTTTGAAATTTATTTTGTCTGATGTAAGTATCACTACCCCAGCTTTTATTTTCATGTCTATTTGCTTGGAATGTTTTTTTTTTTTTTTCTCATTCCTTCACTTTCAGTATGTGTAGATATTTTGTTCTGAGATTGATTTCTTTCAGACATCATATATGTGGATCATGTTTTCTTATCCACTGCTATCCTATGCCTTTATTTGGATTTTTTAATCCATTTACATTTAAGGTTATTTTTGGTAGGTACTTGTTCATTGCCATTTTTCCCTTTGTATCTGTGTTCCTCTGTCTGTCTATTGCTTCTTTAAAAAGACCCTTTAACTCCTCTTGCTTTGCTGGACTGGTGGAGTTGTACTCTTTTAGCCTTCTTTGTCTGGAAAGGTCCTTATTTTGGACCTCTTATGCCTTGCTGCATAAAGTAGTCTTAGGTGTGGGTCCTTCCTTTTTATTACTTGGAATATTTCATGCCAATCCCCTCTTGTTTATAATATTTCTGTTATGAGATCAGTTAATAGCCTCCCTTGTATGTCACTAGCTGTTTCTCCCTTTCTGCCTTTAAGATTCTCTCTTTGTCTTTAAATTTTGCCATTTTAATTATGATGTGTCTTGGAGTGGACCTCTTTGGGTTCACCTTGATTGGGTCTGTCTGTGTTTCCTGAACTTACATGACCTTTTTCTCACCAAATTAGGGAAATTTTCTGTTTATTTTTTCAAGCAGGTTTTTTATCCCTTGCTCTTTTCTTCTCCTTCTGGTATTCCTATGATATGAATGTTGTTCCATTTCATGTTGTCCAGAAGTTCCCTTAAACTATCTTCATTCTTTCCAGATCTTTTTTTTCTTTTTGTTGCTCTGACTAGGTGTTTTTCCTACCTTGTCTTTCAGGTCAGTGATTTGGTCCTCTGCTTCATATAGTCTACTTTCAATTCCTTCTAGTGTAGACTTCAATTCAGATATTGTATTCTTCATTTCCTTCTGGTTTTTATTCATAGATTTTATGTCCTTTTTCATGCAAATGTAGTTTCTACTAATTCCTTCTAGTTCCCAAATTTCTTGTAATTCTCATTGAGTTCCTTCAGCATCCTTATAACCATCCTTTTGAACTCTGTCTGATCAATTGCTTGTTTCAATTTCATTTAGTTCTTTTTTTCTAGGCATTCTTCCTTTCTTTTCAATTAGGAGTTGTTGCTTTGTCTTCCAATTTTAGTTGACACTTTATTTATTTCTGCATCTCAGATTGCTCTGATTTGACTCCCTGATTTCATTGGTTGGCCTTCGTAGGGACTCAATGGTGCAGTGTCTCTGATCTCCTGAACGGGACACTCTAGGAGTGCCCTTCATGCTGCTAATGTGGGCTTTTTTGTAGTACTTTGGCTTTGATTATCAATGACTCACTTGTTTTTGCATTCTCTTCTCTGGCTGGCTAACTAAGTTGCTACCCCACCATGTCTTGTATGTTGCTGTACAGGTGCTGGCAGAACAAAGCAAACTACCCAGAAAATTGAACATACCCGGCAAAAATACCCACTACTGTGTCAGCAGTATCAACAACAAATGAGCAAAGATTAATAAATGTGAAAAGGGATTAATAATATTATACAATAGGGAAATAAGCATATGAGATGACTAGAGGAAAGAAAAATGATTTTGAGAGGGAAGAGGTAGGAGAAATAATAAGAGTAGGTAACAGAAACAAGGTAAAGGAAAAAATAAAATTTAAAACATGAGTTTAAAAAAGGGAAGGAAAATGGCAAAATGGAGTAAGAAAAGGAGAGAGTATAATATGAGGTTTGAAATAAAATTTTAAAAAATAATGAACAAATAGGAAACAATTGAAGAAAAAGCACAAGCACGACTGAGTAAATAACAACAGATGAGCAAAGACTAATAAAGGTGGAAAGGGGATAAGAATAATATAAGAAAGAGAAAAGAAAATGTGAAATGTCTATGATAAAGAAAATGATTTTGAGAGAATAAAGGGAAGAGAAACATGTGTGCCTAGACCACGTATTTTCAGGCTCTTGTTAGTGGCAGTGAGGGGGAATTAAATTATAACAATAAAAAACACTTTGGCTCAATAGAACAAAAATGCTTCTATGTAATTATAATCACAGGTTTCCTATTACATTGGCTTTGCTCACATCCCTTCTATCCCGCACTGTCCTCAGAGCCTTCAGACTAGTGAATATTCATCTACATGCTTGTCTTAATACCCTCATTCAGCCTTCTGCACTTTTTCTCCCCTAAACCCAGTTCCACATTCTAACCTTAC
>PVJI01019554.1:0-30727 GCA_004026765.1 Micronycteris hirsuta | reverse complement strand
AGGGAGACAGAGAGGGAGAGAAACAGCAATGTGTGGTTGCCTCTCACATGGCCCTCATTGGGGACCCGGCCTGCAACCCAGGCATGTGCCCTGATGGGGAATCGAACCGGGACCCTCTGGTTCCCAGCCCGCGCTCAATCCACTGAGCTACACCAGCCAGGGCAAAATATTATTTGTCTTGATGGCTGAAGTTTTCTGGGCCCCAGGAAGTTCCTCACCCTAACTGGGCCGGGGCTGCAGGTGACGGCCGGTGGAGGGTAACTCTCCCGTCATCTGTTATTAGAATCCCGTGTGTGATTAGGATCCTCGAGGCAGCCCGGTCTAACACATTCTTCCAGGAGGCGCTGTCTGGTAGCCAATTAGAGATCTGGTTAATTTCATGGAAACAGCTGACACAAAGACAAGTTTGGCTTGAACAATTATGGTACTTGTTTTGAAATATTTCGAACATTTGGGAATTTTGAAGCATTTGCGGGATTAGGCAGCTGTCCATCTGGAATAACATTAAATGGGTTAGACCTCTCCCTCCTCCCTTTTCTGGTTCCTTTTCTTCAAGCAGCTTCTGCCATCTGAAATCATGGGCTGGTGTCTGGTGGTAACGTTGTAAAGTCTGGTGATTTCCTCTCACAAACCCTCTCTCTCTCTCTCAAGCCATTCTACGGACTTCCAGGCCTGTGGGCTCAGGACATATCAGGACACAGTTGCAAGGCGTGGACAGACACTCAGCCAGCAGGAGGGTGTGTGTGGTGAGGGACGCAGGGCTGACCTCTTGTTCCAAGGATGCAGAGACTTCTGGGGAAGAGCAGAAAGTGGTCACATCAATGTCAACTATTTCCCTGGCCTTCCTTAGTTGTTTAGGTTAACCGATTTATCAAAAACTGTGTCAGACATGGCCAGGACGCATCACAAAGTGGCTGAGAGGTAGACGCTAAGCCCAATGTAGAAGACATTTATTTCATAATTCCTTGAATGTCTTTCTCACCTTAAACTCATGACAAGAGGCATTCAGGCCATGACTATCCTGTGGTATAATTAGGTTTGAGTCCATCTTACAAGAAGTCATTCCTGTGGGGGATCTCCCCCTCATTTCCCCTTACACTGAGATGAGAACCCCAGTTAGACTGAACCCCAAGACAACAGACTGGTCACAGAATTTAGGATGATGGCAGTTTAGTGTCTGCTGTGAAAAGCTTGAATGCAGTACGGGTATGTTTTGTGTCGGGTGTAGAACTTCCATAAGCAACCTAATTTCTTTCTTTTAATACAATTAAGTTACCACAAATAGAAAAGAAAGTACACTTAACTTACAATACTTTTTAGCTTTCCCATGAATAATATTCAATTTGCAAAATGAGTTTGAGTGGGAAAAAGGGCTATTTTCAGGATCTTAGTTCAGTAACATTCTCTCAAAGGAATCCGGTGTCCTGTGCTTATGAACACAAGTCCGCCATTTCCCCGAGTCCTTCTGGGAAGGGGTCTGGATGGCAGTGCACGAGACTTTGCCCAACGCTGGGCCACTCCTGCTTTGTTGGGGTTACTGGAAGTTTCTCTGACCCCAAGTTCGTGGAATCTACTTTAGGGCCATACTCTCCTTTCTGTCCTGTGATCTCCCAGCCGTTTTCTGCAGAGGACATCCTGGACCCGAGAGTGAGAAGACAGGTGCGATGCATTTAAATGCACAATAGTGATGACGATGGGAGGGTCCTTAGGACCCACAGAGAGACGTTTGAGGAACAGCCACTATCGAAAAATAAAAGGTTATGTTTGTTCGCATAGCTTGCGTTAAAAATTAATTTCTGATGTCAACATAAGAAACATCCAAACCTGTAGGGAATTTTTATGAGAATTTATCTGAGACAAGACTGAGGACAATTGCCAGGAAGCGAGATCTTAAATGCTTTGGGGAGAAGCAGTTTGTAGTTTCTTTTGTACATTTGAAATTAAGGAGGGAATGTAAGGGAGATTATTTGGAGGTGAGAGAAAGCAAGATGGGCCTCTCTTGAGGGTGGTTATGCTTATTTCAAAGGTGTGTTAACCTAGATGCACAAGAAAAATGGACAGGGATTACTTAAGGCAAAGATAAACCGTTAACTAAAGTAGTCATATGCCTGGGGTTTGCCGACCCACCATGACGTGCCCAGTTACGAATTTATAATCACATCACCTTGTGAGGTTACTTTCCATAGAAACCCTTTTTTGTCCACACTGGTGATTTTTTTCTTCAGGATGGTGCCTAACACAGCACCACAAGGGTGCTAAGTATGACCAAACTCAGCTGAATATTTAAGGGAGGAGATACCAGGCTTAGCCGGGTGTCCCTCATTAGACAGAAGCTTTCTCTCGTCTCCTTCTAGGCTTTGAAACTCTTTCCGAGATGACTCAGGCCTCTCTTAACCTTGCGAACTTTGTTGTTCTGGTTAGAATTTTAATGAGAGTCTGGCCTCATTTCTCACTGTCTGGAAGGAATGTGGGAAATTGACCAGTGAGGTTTCATGCTGTTACCCTGGATTTTTAAAAAATAAGATTTCTCTTTGTAGCTATTTGCTTTCTCTTTGTAGCTAAGTGCAGGAAGATCCCGACTAGCAAGTATTCTGGTCCAGTGTGATTTACATTCTTGTTTAGGAGATGTTTATACAGTTTCTAACAGTTTGCAAAATAGCTTCATGTATATTTCATTTGATCCTATTAGAAACCATATGAGGCAGGCACAGTGGCATCTTGGATAGATGCTCAGAGGTATCAAATGACTCATTCAAGATTATGTGGGTAATACACAGCTAAGGACTGAATGTTTGTGTGCCCTCAAAATTCATGTTGAAAGCCTAACTTCCAGTGGCTGCACTTGGAGATGGGGCCTCTAAGGAGTAATTAGGTTAAATGCCATCAAAAGGGTGTGGCCCTGACCTTATGGGATTAGTGTCCTTATAAGAGGAGACACCAGAGGACTCTTCACCATGTGAGGACACAGAGAGAAGGTGGCTGCTGCAAACCAGGAAGAGAACCATCACCAGAACCTGATTACACTTGCTTGACTTCGATCTTGGACTCTCAGCCTCCAGAACTGTAAGATTGTAAATGTTTGTGGTTTAAACCACACAGTCTCTGGCATTTTGTTTCAGCAGCCTGAGCTGACATACATAGCTCACTCCTAATCCCATTTGTCCCACACATGCCATTTTGCTTTTTAGTATGTCTTTATGAAAATGTAAGCATGGGACGTATGCTTGATCTTAAGATCTACAAAATCGTACCCAAGTTATCCTGGACAGTTAGCTAGATATTTGAACATAATCTAGCTTCTCTTTCAACTACTCCAGAAGGAGCAGGAGGTCCAGTGTTCTGAGTTTTGACTCAGGTTAAGTTTGAGTGATGATTTCATTATGTGCTGAAAGTGTGGCCGTGGTTAGGTTGAGTGACTTCTTTGTATTTCATCTGTACAATTATTATCACCAAGAGTAGCTGATGCGCAGGCCTGTTGTGAGCATGCAGTGCTGGCACACTCAGGTGACAAGGGGTCTGGCCAGTCACTCATGACTTTGTCTTTCCAGCAAACTTATTTGGCTTGCGGTGGTTTTGTGAAGAGAGTGACTAATCCATTGAAATGCTGTAGGGCCTGAAAGTTACTGCCTCTGTAACAGACTAAAACACTCAGTTTTGTTGCAGACCAGCCTCTCCCATTTCAAGTCAGAGCCATGTGGGAGTCCCGTTTTTTGCCCCTGAGGTGGCTGACTGTGGAAGAAGTCTGCATGCTGAAGAAGTGCCTGTCCTGGATGGTGGAGGTGGTGGGAGGGATGGTGGTAAAGGAGAGCTGACTTTGCTCCTTTAAAAGATGGGTTGAGAATCTATTTTTGATAGTTGTACATGGTAGGTAGTATGGTGAAAAGTAGACTTAATTTCCACAAAGGAAAATGATCACAATTAGTATTTGCTGATGATCAGCTGCCCATGCTTTGTTTTAGATATTTAGTAGGACGAATGCATTCAGTCTTAACTCTGTAGCAGGGCGAGATAAGATTTAGAAGATAGGAGGCGACAGAGTGGGGGTTTGAACCAGGTCTGCTGGGTGTCCGTTGTGCCACGCCTTGTGGCAAGTGGCAGTCTTTAGAGATTCTGTGCCCATGGGTGGGTAAGGTGCTCTCCTGCTGGTGTTTCTCCCCGTCATACTCAGCAACTTTTACTCTGTGCTAAACCACTGGGACTTTCTACTCCTTTATCCACAAGGCCATGTTGCTTTGCTGTGGGCAAGATTTCCTTTCCTGATGTACAAATGCTTGGTTCTTTGTAATTTCCTTGCTTCTCCAATGGCTGGGGGAGTTGTGAGCACGCTGACAATGGTAGTGCAATCAGACTCACAATTAGACAGTGATTCACGTTATGTAAAAGATTCATCATGCCGATTGAAGTGAAATAACTCGCCACCCCGCCTGGCGGTGATTGGCGAGTCCCCAGTCTTCACGGTGTGGTTGCAATCACTGCTAGGCAAATGCCCTTCTAAGTATCATTATGGGTGATCCAATGAGGGGTGTATGTGGGGGCGGTTGTGAGGGAATTCAGTTTCTTTTGTGCACTAGTATCCATGTAGAATTACCCATCTGCCTGCTCCCTTGATTTGACTTGAGAGGTTTAACCAATTTTAATCCATGTCTCTGCACGTTAGATGGGAACTTGGTCCTGAGAGCCAGCTCACCCCGTAAGGATTGCAGCACTGGCCCCTCTGCTTGGTTCCCCTCATCTAGCTCTGCTCCCACCCTCAGACCTCCCCAGGGATGTTGCCTCCCGCAGGGCTGAGTCTCTGCTGATGAGGCATGTTTCCTGAGGCAGAAAGCCTGGTGCTGTTGCTGTGAAAATGGCTTTATATCTTGCTGTTAAAAGTACACGGGACATTTGTAGATGCCAACAGTAAAGCCAGAGTCTCATCTCAGACACTGATCATGTGTGACTACATTTGCTATAAATCCAGCACCAACCCATCAAGACTTTTGGGGATGTTTTCTTTCTCGCTTTCCTTCCTTCTTTTCTTTCCTTTTTCTTTGTTTTTAATGTAAATTACAGTTTGATATTTATTTAATTTCTGAGATTAGAGTCCAGTTTTTTTTTTTTTTTTTTTACTTCAGAAAGAGCAGCAAACTCATTTGCTTAACTGTATGAGAAAGGAAACTATTTTCAGCAAAGACCTCCCCTCCCTTCCTCCCCCACTTACTGGGTGACAAAGTAGCCACTCGGAAGGGCAGAGTTGAGTTTTACAGATTGAAAGGTGTATTAAAGGTGGAAAATGGATTGAGAGAAAGTAACTCAGGTGAATATTAAAGACTTTTTGCAAAATTTCCTTGGGTATCATTTGCAATTTGGGAAGAGAAGACAGATAATGCTCTGAATGTTTTGTCATTGACCTTTGTCATGCACAGCCCTTCAAGGTCTTTGACGTGGCCGTTATCGAAAGCGAATGATGCTTGCGAGTGATGCGCACCCAAATCATTGGACATATGAATGTGATTCAGTAGAAACGGAAGGCCCTGTCTTCTGTGATTTAAAGTTTGATTTAGTGAGCTATTTTCAGTTAATATAGACTTGAGTCTTAGCATCAGATGAAAACTCAGTTATATAAATAAATGTGTGTGTGTGTGTGTGTATAAATATATATATATAATTTTGTCTATTTTTCCTTCCAAATTTTTTTCACATTTTTTAATTGTTTGTTGTTCAAGTACAGTTGTCTCCATTTTCATCCCCCTTCTCCCCACCCCAGCCATCCCCACCTCCCACCCTTGATCCTACTCTTCTTTGGCTTTGTCCTTGTGCCCTTATACATACATGTTCCTGACAACCCTCTCCCCTTTCCTCCCATCATAAAATGTGAAAATGGTATCATGTTTCTATGCAATCAGTAGGAAGAGATGACATTTCTAAAATTGTACGATTTTAGACAAGATGCCGAGGCTTGGTCTCAGAGGCTGAAGATCATTCTGTGGGCAGCAGCTGAGGCCCACTGAGAAAACAGAAATGTAGCTTTGTCTCCTTCCTCTTGGTGAGCTTATGGGCTCCGCATGCTGAGTTAACACAAGTGAAAACTTTAGCTTTTTTCTCTACTATGAATCTTACTGATCGCAGGTCTGGAAATGAAGTCGGAGCCCTGAACTGTGGAATGAAGGAAGGAGAAGGCAGGCATTTGCAGAATCTGAGACGGAAGGCCAAATGGAAAGCTGTCTTCAGGGCAGGATCTGAGACTAGAGAGGGACCGCTGAGTTAAGCGGAGTCTTAGGAAATGTATGAAGCACCATGGGCTTTATTTCTGTATTGAGGAGCAACATCAGCAAGGTGATAGGTTTAACGTAGACATTTTGAATGTCAAGCTACTCATTTTTTAATGTGGCTCTCATTTATTCGCATATTCATTTGACAGATAATTATCGCATGTCTCCCATGTGGAGGGCATGAAGCGGAGTGCCGGGCACACTGGTGAATCAGTAAGTCACGGCCTCTGCTTTCATGGGGCTACAGCCTGTGGGGAGACACGTACTAAACTAAAATATTAAGCAATATATTTATAAAGATATGTGGATTGTTGTCTTCATCCACGTGGGCTGCCGTAGCAGAATATTTCCATCAAAATTTTTACAGTGGAATGTGCATTGGTGCTGGAGGGGACATGTAGGACATTACTGTTTGCCCCTCTGCTGCCGTCCGTCTCTGATCCCTGGGTGGCTGGACTCTCCTGGAGCATCACCTGGCTCCCTCACACTTGGCCCTTGTGCTCCTGGTTGGTCCAATACAGGCAGCAGGTGGAGAACAAGAGGGAGAGGTTGTGTCCCCCTTCCTCCACTCACACCTTCCTTTGTGGGTGGCAGCACGGCCCCTCCCTCTCGCTCTTCAGGCCTTTCTCTTGCTTGTGGTGGGGGTGAGGGAACTCCATGGCCATTCATGGTTTCTTGCCCACTCACCTCTATTGAATCCTTCACTGACCCCTTTGAAGGTGGCAATGGGTTTTGGAGGAACCCTGGCTCCTCCTCTTCCCAACTCTGGTCTCCCCCACCCTGCAAGACCATGCTCAGGAGTGAGTCTGCAGAAGTCACCGACTACTTAGGCATCACAGGAGCATAGGATTTCAGCTCAGCCTTTCCATGCTGTTCACATTTTCCGTCTGTGCTGCTGGAGAAATTGGAAGGAAGGTGGTCCACGTTCCCCTGCGTCCTGAGGGCTGTTGACACACAACATAACGTTTGCTCACTGTTTGACTTTGATGGATGCAAATTTATTCTAAATGAACTGACTTTCATTAGCAGGTAAACATATGCTGTCGGTGGTGACACGCAGGGCCACTTGACAGAGCTCATGGTCTGTCCCTGCTGGACCCACTCGCTTACCACGGCCTGCCTGGCTCCTGGCTAAGGCTGCAGATGTTGTTTTTCTTGCTCCGTGAAGTCTGTGTTTTAGCTACAGGGTCATTTTCTTTCACAGGGGAAGCACAGACACATCTACGGAAAGAACTTGGGTTTAAAGGCAGACCTACCAAAGGGAGCCTGTTGGAATGAATGTTGGCTGCTCTGCCTTCAGTGTTGATTCACAGCCGGCTCTTTCTGTCTCATGGCTCAGACACTCCTCGGGGCTGAATGCTGCATTTGGTTCAACTTCTGCTCAGTATTTCCCTACAAGTGATGCTGTTGCTGCTTCTGATGTCTTTAGGAGTGCCTGTGGTGAGCACAGCATCGTTCTAATGATAGAGTTCTGTTTTGTGGGTGCCTGCTGAACTAACACATGCACACGCCCACAACAATATAGCAAGAAAGTATGGAGAGTCTTGAAGAATTTTTACATCACAGTTCTACTTTGTATGCACACAGAGACATAAACTGGTTGGAAAACAGTCTCTAAACATCATTTTTTCCCCCTGCATATATTCTCATTAAATTTTTCTTTCTACCAAGATGCTCACTTCCAGTTTATTTCATCTGCACTTCCTTGCAGATCTAAAAGAACATTACTGGTTAATGGCATGTGAAAGCATGCTGCCATAGAAGTCTGCGGTTACACAGAGAGGTCTTGACAGTCTCACATGCCCTGAAAAGTGTGGGAACACCCCATGTTTCTGGAACCCTCTCTTTTCTCTTTCCCTTCTTTTTTCATACTACTTGGTCAACTTTGGGAATGTTATCTATTTTCATTCTTTTAAATTCAAGTTTCTAGCTTTGGTTGGAAGTGCAGAACCATTCATTCAGTCAACAAATATTTTCTAAGCACATCTGCAGAGACACAATTATCTATGTAGAAAATTCTTTGGAATTTACAAAAAACTACAGGAATAACAATAAATAATAATAAAAGCTCACTAGTAAGTGAGCTTGGTAAGGTTGCAGAATATAAGATCAACATACAAAAATTAATTGCATTTTTAGATAATTACAACTGGTGACTGAAAATTGAAATTTTAAAAGTAATAACATTTACAACAACATCAAAAATGAAATGCTTAAGGCTAAATCTGACAAAAGATGTGCAAAGTCTGACCGCTGAAAACTATGACACATTGTTGAAAGAAATAAAATAAGAACTAAATAAATGGAGGTATGTATTGTGTTCATGGATCAGAAAGACTCATTGCTGGTAAGATATCAACTCTACCCTTACTGATTGATCTATAGATTTAATGTAATCCTAACCAAAATCCCACTAGGCTTCTTCTTCTTCTTCTTCTTCTTATTTTTTTGGTAGAAATTGGAAAGCTGATTCTAAAATTTATCTGGATATTTAGAAGACCCAGAAGAACTTATATAATTTTGAAAAAGAATAATATAGTTGGAGGACTTATATTAATGTACTATTGCATAAGATGGTGTTGTATTCACATAATGATAGACAAATGGATCAATGGAACATACCAGAGGGTTCCATTTGTAGACCCACACATACATGCAATTGACTTTTTTTGTCGATTGAAGCATTTGATTTGCACGTATATATTACATCCCTAAAAAAAGAACCTCAGAATTTTCCCTCCTGTGTGTTTGTCTTGCTTCTTCATGGTCCGTGATGCCCCCTGAAGTTGTCAGTACAATGAAACCAAACTGGCAGATGGAAGCAGGTTGTTCTGCCATTTTTCTAGATCTTTGAGTTGCACATCAAACCTGGGGCTTATAACTCCACACTTGTTCAACCTGCCTGAGAGGTTCACAACAATTTTCCCAGCTCTGTGGTCATCAATGATTTCAAATTTGCTAAGGGAACCATGTTTCATCATCAGTTAGAAACTGGACAATGACTTTGGAGCACGTCCCAATAAGAACCTGACATTGGCCTCTCTTTTTGGCATTGTTGTTACTCTTGAGAGCATCAGCCAGGACATTTGTAGGCACCATTATAGTGGCACAGAAAGATGGCAAAAAGAGGTTGGGGGCACAACTGATTTTTAATAAAGGTTGAAAGGTATTGCCTTAGAGGAAGGTCGGTAAATAGGGCTGGAACAATTAAATATGCATAGTGAAAAAAATGAATTTCTCCTAGATTTCTTCACATTGGTGATGTTATTCAGGCAATTCAAACTTTACATATCCAAACACTCAATTCATCTTTTATATTCCTTTCCTTAAATATATTGCAAGGAGATTCTGATGGTACTGTTGATGCAAGAAGTTATGAGACCATAACTTATAAAATCCTGTTCTAAACCGTGGAATCCTATTTTTTCCTTTTGCTTTACCTATCACTTCTAATCAGTTTCTCATTTCTATAAATCCTCATTTCAGAATATTCCCAGGATCTCTTCCTCTTTCATATCTACACTACGTTCCTTTTAGTTGAGGTTCTTGCTGCCCACTTGTCTCTCAAGGTGGCCACCTGAGAGTTCTCCCTATTCCTACTGTCATTCATTCACAAGCGGTCAGCACTGCTGTCCAAATCCACAGGTCTGACCTTAGAATCAAAAGACCTGAAGGTCAGATGGACCTTTGAGGTTATCTAAACCCACTTTCTTGGTAGTGCATAAACCCCTGTACGTAACTCCACGTCAGGTCTCAAAACCTGGGCGCCGTTGACAGAACAGTCGAACGTACTACTGTGCTGTCCACATCGTCCCCAACAGGACCCCTCTGTGCTTCTCCTGCCTTACCTCACCATTAGCTTACCATTCCCCCGTCACTACACCTAACACTTCACTCACATCGGCTTACCTGGTCTTCTCCAAATACCCCCGTCTTTATGTACCACTGTGTCTTTTGTCACATTGTTCCCTTGCTGGAAGTGTCATTTTCTAAGAACCTGCACACATTCTTCAAAGAACCTCTCAAATGCCACCCATTCCACCAAACTTCCCCAGATTCTGGCATATCCTCTCTTGTCCTGACAGCCTGGGGAATGGAGTATTTGTCATGTCCAATCCTATGTGCATGGCTTAGTGGGGCTGAGAAGGTAGCTGAAGATTTAGGAAGTAGGTTCTTCTTTGAGTGAGCACTGCCTTAGTTCAGGGAACTCCTGGAGTCTCCTTTTTGTAGAGACAAGCCGTTAGGGTGCAGTTGGAAGGAGAAGAGGCGATACAAAGAGAGGACTAAAGCATAACAATGAGCAGTCCCGCTGGTCGTGGGAGCTGGGCACAGTGGGAAGAAGCAGCCAGAAGATGAAGGTGAAAGACAGAAAGTGGCAGCAAAGTGGTAGAGTCTGAGGAGACACGGGACCTCCCACCTTCCCGAGAGGGGAGGCTGAGGCCCTGACACCCAGGACAGTGGTAAGTAGGCTATCAAGTGCTCAGCATGATTCATTTTAATGACTTATTGGCTGAATCATGGGAAGCATTTAGGATCTTGGGGAGAAAGGTACAAATATCCTGAACATTTGTTAGACATTTTCTGTACTGACTTTTTCCACACAGCTGCAGACACTGTTGACCAATGGCCTTGGGGGAAAGATTATAGTTGAGCCCGAAGCTTCTTGAAAATTTTCGCACTGTATCTATTTTTGTAGAGTAATTTCTTATTAGCAATAATTTTTAAGATTTACTCAGCCAGTAGAGCAGAGCAGAGTTCAGACTTCTGATTCTCAGGAATCTGACTGATAGTAATAGCATTGTATGTTAACAAATGTAGCTTCATATTTATAGCAAGCGTATCTTTGCTTAACTAGAAAATATAGTATAGTCAGTCCTAACTTATCATCATTAGGTTTTTGGAAAATACAACTTTAAGGAAAACAGTGCATAATAAAACCAACTTTACCCTAGGTTAATTGATATAAAATAGACTTAAGTTTTATGGCATATTTCTGGTCACACACAAAAAATTACCCAACTCTAAATAAAGATTTGAACACTTCTAATATTAACCATTGAAATAAATGGAAGCTATACATACATTTATGCAGCAGAAGGAAAGAAGGAGTTACTACCCTTCACGACAGCATGGATAGAACTGGAGAGCCTTATGTTAAGTGAAGTAAGCCAGGCGGTGAAAGACAAATACCATATGATCTCACTGATAAGTGGAATCTAATCAACAAAACAAATAAGTGAGCAAAATATAATCAGAGACACTGAAATAAAGAAAAAACTGACAGTAACCAGAGAGGAGGGGAGATATTGGGGAAAAAAAGGGGAAGGGCCGTCAAAGAACGTATATAAAGGACCCATGGACAAAGCCAAAGGGGGAAAGGAATGAGGGAGGGAGGTGGGGATGGGTGGGGTAGGGGAACGTGATGGCGAGAAAATGGAGACAGCTGTACTTGAACAACAATAAAAAATAAATAAAAAAATAAAGATTAAAAAAAAGTAAGACGAAAGAGGAAAGATGAATAAAAACAAGTAAGCTAATGATTTTCCCACCTGCTTATCCCAGTTTAGGGTTGAGGGTGACCAGAGTCTCTCCCAGAAGCTCAGGGTACCAGGCGGACCCACCCTGGACAGGATGCCCTTTCCTCACCGGACCACGCACACCCATACTCACTGGACGAGGACAAGGAAGACATAGCATTCACCTCTTGTGCACAGCTTTGGGACATGGGGGGAAACTGAAGGATGCAGAGAAAACCCACACAGTGGTCTAGCCAGGAAGTGTTTTTTTTTTTTTTTTCTCATCAACGTTATAAAAAAATGGCTTTGAACATAATGACGCTATTTAAGGACCTGCTGTAGTAAGGCTTGGGGAATGGACCAGTCCAACTAGAGTCATTTTTGCTGAGGAGGGTGAGGGGCAGGAATGCAATGTGAAACATGTGGTTTTGCTGGCAAGATTATGGTCCTCTGGGTGCAGAATTAGACCGTGACCCTGGTGACACAGTGTAGAGTGACCCTGGTCTATACTTTACACTCTGTCACCAGGGTCACTTGCAGACCAAGAATGGTGGGTTATCAGGGGATCCACAGGGGTGAGTCCAGAGGCAGGAGGATCACTGGGAACATTTTAGTGGCTGCTCTCCTCACTAATGTAGTTTTCAAGTGAAGGTGATTGAAACTGGGGTGGGGCGGGTGTCTGGGAAGATGATGGGTTTATAGCAGGGGTGTCAAACTTATTTTCACTGGAGGCCACATTGGCCTCATGGTTGCCTTCAAGGGCCCAATGTAATTTTAGGACTGTATAAATGTAACTATTCCTTAACTACGTGCAAAAAGCTCAGCACTTCCGCTGGGTAGAAACAAGGTGCCGGGCCGGATAAAATGATGTGGAAGGCTGGATCTAGCCCGCGGGCCTTGTGTTTGCCACCTGTGGTCTAAATGGTCAGATCTGGGCATCTCCAGCTGAGGGGCTCAGGGGGATGGTCTGAAAATGTGCTTTTCAGCTGATGTTGATGGAGTATTCACGGTGGAAGTTACCCATACCCCTACTCAGTTTTCAGAATCAGCGCAAAAATACAGGATCCCACATCAGGGAACATGGATATTACTATAAACAAGGTGGGAACACAGGCATGTACCTGAGAGAATGCCATTCATTGCATCTGATATTTGCAAATACCCCAGGAGGGAAAGAAAACAGAGATAGAAGAGAGAAGGGGGTGCATTTTACTGTTTTTATCTGGCTAGGCATTTTAAGGAGGTGGTTTCGGGCTCCCTATGAACCTGTTACAGAAAACACCGCCTCGCCCCTGGGGGTCTTTTGTTACTCTCGGTTCTTTTTGCCTGCTGCCATATTAAGAAGTTGGCTCTCAAAGTCAGAGTTTGGTGAAAAGGAAAGGGACTGTTTATTCAAAAGTTATACAGGTTTAGAGTAAATGGCAGAATTCTACTGTTAAATCTCACTTCCTTCAGAAACAAACACCCCTCCCCCCCCCACACACAGTCCTGCCCTCCCCCCTTTCCCAGTCAGGCCAGTCTCAGGGCATGCCAGGCAGAAGTACCACCTTCCAGACAAAAAAACAGAAGTCCGCAGCTCACTTTGCCCAGTTCTTCCCAGCAATCTGTGCTCCGCCGGGCAGGCCTCCTGTGATTCCCAACACTGTCCGCTGTGTTGCTGAGGTCTCCAGTTCTTAATCCTAAACCAGGTGGCACCTCCTCACAGCAGGCCAATGAGAGTCCTTTCACTCACTCTTGACTTGTGTGGTCCCACAAGGGTCCCACGTTGTCCCCATCGCACAAGGCAGCCTGCCTTTTTGTTTAAATCCCAACCTGGATCATTCTTTGTAACTCCATTTCCAACTCCTCCCACAATCAGGTACACCTGCCAGCGTTCCCGTATTTTCTACCTTTCTTTCAGTCCGGAGAGGCATGGCCCGGTGGCCTGGAGCCAACCACCTCCCGGCTCTCGCTCAGGCACTGTGAGCGGGAGGGGAGCTGCCTCCCAGCTACGTCCTGGGTCCAGTCACGCCCATCTCCCTGGCTCTGAGAGCAGGCACAGTTTTTTAACATTATTAAAACACTGGCCAAGTTACCCTGTTACAAACCCCTACAATTAATTAAAGTGGATGAATTTGTATAGCTTTAATGAAGACTTATCTACTCTTCAAATATGGACACTATTCTGTATTTAGAAATTCCCTTCCTTGTTTCCTTTCTTCCTCTCTTCTCTCTCCCTCTGTCCTCACTGCCCTTCCTTCTTTGATTTTTAATAAGAATTTTACAGAAGCTTTCTGTGTATTCACATTGTACTCAGAAACATACATTAGTATATGGCACCTGTAGTGAGGTGCTTTGCAGAAGATGAACCAATATACAATTCTAGAGCTTTCTTCTCCTTTCTTTTTTTTAATTTTTTTAGATTTTATTTATTTATTTTTAGAGAGAGGGAAAGGGAGGGAGACAGAGAGAGAGAGAAACAGCTATGTATGGTTGCTCCTCACATGGCCGTCACTGGGGACCTGGCTTGCAACCCAGGCATGTATCCTGACTGGGAATCGAACCGGGACCCTTTGGTTCCCAGCCTGCGCTCAATCCACTGAGCTACACCAGCCAGGGCGTCCTTTCTATATTAATGTCGGCCCCAGTCTTTTTCAACCTAGTGAATACAAGTGAAAAAAAAAATGATATGGTCTGAAAAAGGATATGAATGCAATGACACTCAGAGACAAGTTTCTCCCCAGTTGATCATCAAATATTTGTATGTCCAATATTTCAGATAGCTACTATTTTTATATGCAATGCATATTAACATTTTTAAAGTTTTATTTACTTCTAAAAATGTGTACTCTTTCCTTTTCTTAGATTTTTTTGGGCAAGATAATAGAATTTTTCATTGTTTTACAAGGGTGTAGGCAGTTAGTGCTCAGTCCTTTCTGTCCTCTGGTCTCATCTGGCAGCCCCCAGGCAATGGAGCCAGAGTTCTCCGCCTCGGGTCAGACAGGTCAAGGGGAGGGGGGTGAGGGGCGTGGGGGGTGAGGGCGGCTGTTCACAGGCTTATTTGAGGTCCCTCCATTTCCACTCCACAGGGAGGTGTTTTATCCTGTCTATTTAAGATTCTTTTTTGACAGCATGCCAACTTTGAGAAATTTGCCCTTGGTCTGGCATCTCTTTAACCTGTTTTATTTATTTATTTTTATTTAATCTTTGTTGTATTTTTTTCCATTTTTTTACCATTTAGTCCCCTTATACCCACCTCCTTCCAGCAATTACCACACTGTTGTCCATGTCCATGAGTCCTTTTTCCTTTTTGCTCAGTCCCTCCACCCCCTAACCTCTCCTGCATCTATCATCCTTGCTCTCTATCTATGAGTCTGATCTTTAACCTGTTTTAAAAATGTGCATTTATACTAAGAGATTTTGCTATATTTGTTTCTGTGGGCAGATAAAAGATTTACTTTTATACAAAATACATATGAAACCCACCAACATACTCTCTTCTCACCTGTATTCCAGATTGACTTAGATTGGATGCTGATAAAATTGTATATGAAGGGTGCAAAATGCATGAGAATGCTTAAGAATGTTTCCACTTGGAGAACTCTCAAGGCCCAGCTAGAGATTTACGCGGGGAAGTATGGGACCTCAGACAGCTGCTTCTCCGAGAAGGCAGACACCCTTCCAACGGTCTCTGCATGGCTACAAGTGCATTTTAATGAACTCATTTCAATGCTTTTGAAATGCATCCAGGTGACTATCCCTGGCAAAGGGTTTCCTAAGAGGACAAATGGGAGTCCCTTTAAAAATGTCTGGTTTGTCTCTCCAGTGTCGTTGCATTAGGCTAAACCCACTTTAAAAATATTTGCAAAGTGCATGGAGCTTTGTGAGTTAAATTTAATTTTGTGCTTCCAAAGTACAGAATCCTTTGTCTTGGTTTAGGCTTCTGCTGATCTGTGAGCTTCTCCCTCCTGCTTCTGCCTGCCTCTGCCCTGAAACCCACAACGCACACCAAGCTCACCTTTCCCAGCAGTAACTGGCTGAGAGTAGGCCACCTGGAAGGTCTTTAAATCAAGTTAGCTGCTGATGACTTCGCCTTCCACCTCTCTAGTCCCCAGGTGAGAGAGGGTGAGTTCCATCAGCAGTCCCGTTGATGTTCTCATTTTATTCATGGTCAGGCCTTGATTTGGGGGCTTCAGGTGTTGCACACACAATTCCAGTATTGCAAAATAATTTTAATTTGATGGAAATTTTAGTGTTAATTCAGGTGTGACGAATACTCAATTTGGAGTGTCATTTCTTTCAGTGACACTGACTTAAAGAGGTCACTAGACTGACTTCCGATGGTTTCCCCAGCTGGACTTGTGGAGTAATGGGAGACAGAATGGAAATCAACCTTCCTTCCTCCCTTTCTTCCTTACTTCCTTCCTCCCTTGCTTCCTTCCTTCCTTCCCTCCCTCCCTCCCTCTCTCCCTTCCTTTCTCCCCTTCTCCTCTTTTGCAATAAGTATGCTTAATTTTTCTAATCAGAACCAAATAATGATTGAACAAGAAAAGATGCCCAGACGGTTGTTTGAAAATGTGCTTTTCACAGAGCTGGGTGCTAGCTGATTTTCTTTTTTAACCATTAGAGTTTTGATGATGAATGTGTAAGGAACAAGCTTGCTCTTAGCAGCAATCTTCCCAGAAATCTGTATTTAAGTCACATTTGGGGCTTTTGCATTTGAAACAGTCCAGATAGGAAATGTTTTCCCTTGAGTTAATGTTTCTAGATGTGAATTCTACAGAGGTTGGTTCAAATCTGAGATAAAGGCCTTGCTGGGGATTAACTAAAATTTCAGCTCTGCCTCCTCAGTGCCCTTTCAGCCATATTCAGTGCCCATCAGCTCTGACCAGATGTGAGTTTTGACAGCCTGGCTGCTCTTGCCTCTGTTTGCCACTGGAGTTCAGCACCTGACAGTGCCACTTGCCCCGACCTCCCTACTTCCAGGAATTGCACGTGCTGGTGCTCACGTTTTCCTCCCTATCATGCAAATCTTCTATTTCACTCTGCCGTCCCCAAGCCACTGCCCAATGCTCTTTTGTTTTCATAGTCTGGCTTCACAGGAATTTACTGATTACTCCAATTTGCAAATTCAAGTTGGGGGGACTGTTCTAGTCATGAATTCCAGGTGATGACACTCCCTTACGTAACAGCTGGATTCTAGAATTTAGTGGTTTACATGTTTTGTCCATGTTTCTGTCTACAGTTGATATACAATATTATATTAGTTTCAAGTGTAAAAATAGTGGTTAGACATTTACATACCTTACAAAATGATCCCCTGATAAGTTTAGGACCCACTCGGCCCATATGTAGTTGTCACAGTATTATCGACTGGCTACATTCCCTGTCCTGTCCTTGACATCCCTGTGACTGTTTCTGTAACTACCAACCTGTACTGCTTAATCCCTTGCCCCTTTTCACTAGCCTCTCAACCCTCTTCCCATTGGGCAACCATCAAAATATTCTCTGTATCTATAAGTCTGTTTCTGCTTTGTTTGTTCATTTACTTTTTAATATTCCAAATATAAATGAAATCATATGGTATTTGTCTATCTCTGTCAGATTTATTTCACTTAACATAAAACTCTTTAGGTCCATCCATGTTGTCACAAATGGTAAGATTTTATTCTTTTTTATGACTGAGTAATATTTCATTGTGTATCTATGTACCACATCAATTCCACTTCTTGGTATTTACCTGACGAAATCCTAAACACTAATTTGGAAAGATATTACACACCTATGTTCATGGCAACATTATTTACAATAGCCAAGATGTGGCAGTAACCTAAGTGTCTACAACTACTCTTAATTCCTTTTTTTGGGAAATGTCCTCCAAGACTTGAGCCCTGGCCAGGAGTTGGCCAGGTCCTTGCATTGGAAAAGTGCATGTGACCTGGGGGCCCTTGGAATACCCCACTTGGTGGGTAGTAGACGATCTTTCTGTTTGTTTTCTACAGATATGCAGGAATAGAAGTAATGCAGGACACTGACAGTGATATCTGTAGCAATGCACACAAATGTCCTCTGGAGAAACCCCTGCTTCACTTTCTATGGAAAGTATAACCACAGCATATTCTTTATGGGCCTGTAGGGCATTTAGCCATTTTTATCTATTGGCAAATTCATTCAGCCTTCTGACTGCCTGTGAACATCTCCGCGTTCACATTTTCTGTTGTATTAGTCTTAATATCTTATTATTTCCATATTTATTAATGAGCTAAATGTACTCTCTGATATTCTTTGACATGTCTTTATTTTATTTTCAACAGGAGTCCTATTTGAAGCCTTGGGAAATAATCTTTTATCTCTTCATAAACTCAAGGCACATGTATGGTTTTATAGTCCTGGTTTTTCAATTAATCCTTTGAGTTTCTATGTACCTGAGGGCAAGGAGCACAATGTCTCCGACCAGAGGGCGTCCCTTACCCACCCTGACAGTGCCAACCCTGACAGGGCCTTCTCTCCAGACCTTGTGGCCCCCCCCCCCCCACAAACACACACTGTGTCAGTGGAATGTGTGACTCAACAACCGTTAATAACTCATGGCTCTGCCGTGACAGTCGGAACAAACACAGCCACCGATCTCTTTGTTTCTTGCACCTGTCCCATTAGGAAAATCCTTAAACATGGATCACACATAGTACTGCAGGAATAGAATAACTCAAGTAAAAATTGAAGACTTCCCTCTGAAAATCCCACTTTTAATCAAGGCTGTGAGCCAGGTGTGACGCGTACTGCTGTGTCGGGAAGAGGGAAGTGGGGAGGAGTCTGCAAGGGGGATACTTAGAGATTCCACTTCCTTTCTTAGCAAAATCAGGCATGTTACCAGCCACATATCACAGCTTCACAAACAATTCTGTGCTTTTTCCTCTATTTCAAGAAAATTAGATCAGCTTCACTGACTTTCCGCCATTGAAGGAACTGTCTGGCTCAGCACATTGGAAGCTGTGTAGACACACAATTATTTAAGTTTGCAGTTTTACTCACAAATTCAAGGACTTCAGCGGTTGTTTTATTTTCCATTTCACATTTACAGGACCCTGGGTAAAGGCTAGGTATTCACAGGTAGGTAGTGTGTGCCGCAGATCCACAGGGTGTGCTAGTAGAATATTCTGAATGAAAATGTAACCTTTCAAGCCAGACAAGACTGGGTTCAAAATGTCATTTCCTGTTTGCTAGCACTGTGACTTTGAAAACACTGTAGGCAGATTACAAATGCAGATGACCCCAGAAGTGGAATAAGACAATCCTACGGTCATCAGTGCTTCTTACCAGCTTGGGGAAGATATTCCACCATTGTCACCTCTGTGTGTCACCTGTGAAGCAGAGACAAGGGTAGAACTTACCTCATATTGCAGTGAACACGCCATGTGATAATGTGTATCAGATGCTTAGCCTACCAGCAGTTCATACAAGGGCAAGATGATTGTTTTAAGTGATACCCAAGGCCCTGGTCTGATGTCTTCCACAACAGTATCAAATTCTATGTGGGATGGAAATTCTCAACTGGGTCTTTGAATCTCAAAAATTTTCATAAAAATTTGATGACTTTTTCGATCATTTAAAGAACCTCTTAGAGATTATTGTGTTGTTTTTGAAGAAGACACGGGATATACCTAATATTAAACAAATTAGTTAACTATTTTTCTAGTCATTTGATGTTAGCTCTCATTATTGCACATTCAATTTTATTTGCTTTGAATAATAAAAACAAGAAAAGGAAAAACGATTTTATGAGGGCGTTCTTCAGACCATGTGTTTGGGATCCAGGGGAAATCTTGCATCCTGGATTATTAAATTAGTAGGATTCACTTCTGCAGGACATCAGAATATCAGACAGTTTGAAAGGAACCTGCAGGCTTTTACGTCCAAGGTCGCCTCTTTCTGGCAGTAGAGTTTCTAAAATGTGCAAACTGGACAGTAATAGTGACACACTATTTATACAAAAATACTATGGAGACCTGAGATATCTGGCTATGAATTCCTACACGTTGCCTATGTTGAGAAATAAAATGAGCACAGCTATGCCTTTAAATCTTCAGTATGGAAGCAATTAAAGAACCTGAGAAAGTTTCAAATGTAGGGAGCCCTTTGAAATGCTGTAATTTTGATCTGCACTGTGCCTTGACTTACAATGTTTCAGAGTGTCTTAGGGGACAAACAAATCAGCGGAGTCTTGATAATTAAAAGTTGCTAATGTCTTCTATCTTTCTCCTCATAAATTAAAATGATTTGACATAGGAAGGAGGGAAGAGAGAATTCAGTTATTTCGGGTAATTGCAGTGTCAAATCAATAATTTGCTCAATCTTCTCACAAAATTGCCTAATTGAGAACAAGTAAGCAGATGGTTCTTTGTTTTGCCATGTTTATTGACTCGCCCTTAGCCAGCCCTAGGCTCACTGCCCATTCCAGACTGCACGGGCTCAGGATGACTGTGCCACCTTCACAGACCCGTTTGAGAATGTCCTCGGGCGATACCTGCAACTTCCACAGGAGGATGCTCTGAACATTCTCAAGAACGCACAGCCCAGCTTGTAAAGCCAGGAGCCAGGAGTCGTGAAACCCTGGGCAGAAATCAATTTACTTCAGGCTTCTCGACTGTTTTTCTTTCCTAATTACCCGGTAAAATCTGTTCTCTAAAACTTGCCCTTTCCTCTTCTCCTCTTTAAAAAAAACATTATATACGGTGACAAAAGCGAGCCGAGGAGGTTTTTGCCTTTTTACATGCAATGGTTGTTCATGCAACGCAAGACTCAAAGTTGTTAAGAAGCTAGAAAACTGAGAATTTGTTTGGACTGTGTTTCCGCCCTGAGTTGTCCACACGTGGGCAGCGGAAATGCAAGAGCCAGCCCTCACCTGGGGCAGAGTGGGGTTTGTCCTCTGCAGAGCCATCAGGAGCAGGGCTGGACACTTGCTCCCGTTCCCCACTTTTTGCTGCAGGGTCCCCTGTCCTTATATGGCTTCCCTATCCTTTATGTGGCTGTGCTCCTGCCCATGTAGACCGCTGGCCATCTGTGAAGCCTCCCACACACAGGGCTGCCTGTCCAAGGCTGTGTGGAGCTTGAAGTCTAGAAAGATCCTGTCCACACGTCAGCATGGTCTGTGGAACTTTGTACTACAGACGGCAGGTGCCGCCCTGGCGTTCTGTTTCAATGGCACATTGTGGGGTTTGGACACACACACACGCACACACGCACACACAAGCTTTACAGGAGATACTGACACTTAGTTAGTTTGAGAACCACTATTCAATTCTGTGGCAGGAAATGGTTAAGATTTGGACCCTGACCATCATACTTCTTGTTGACTGCATGTTCTGTGGGCATCCTAGTACTGGTGGCACAGAAAGTGCACGGAGAGTAGACAGGACCAGGATCCAGGGCAAATGTCCTAGAAGTATTTTGGGAAACCCCAGGATCTGTCCTACCTTAGAGTGAGAGGCCCGCCCCCCCCCTCCCCAGATTCATGTTTACATTCCCACTGTGCCCTCTGCTGGCTCAACTGCTCTTCACACCCTTAAACCTGGAGCCCCGCCCCCCCTCCGTGGTTTCTTGCTCCTACATTCCTCTGAGAAGCCCATCTGCAGTGTCTATCTTTGGAAGACATCACTTTGATGAATCTATAGCTCTTATTCCAGAGGGGGTCCTTTTGCTCTATGGATGATTTTATTGTCAAGTGAGATGAAATTTCCCTAAAAACATGCTCTTCCTCCCTCCTTCCGTGCTACTGGGTCACTGCTGGTTGGGTTATGATCTCCCTCCGAGGGCGCAGTCATCTTTGGATACGGAGAGCTTAGGTAAAGCTGGTACAAATGTCCTGAGTAGTTGTCAAAGAATGCCTCATTGACTTCCTTCTGGGAAATACGCTTTCTACCCAGAATAGAATAAGAGGTAACATATCACGGAAAAAAAGTTGTTGAAATGCTTATTATGTGTTTATACCCGGTATAATGCGGTCACCATGAGGCTGGTCTCCAGGTGACTTAAGACCAAGTGCTATCTGCACTATTGCCTGTCTTATTTGTGTAATTCTTATGTGTGGAGGAAGAGCTAATGCATATGTTCTCAATCTTCAGAAGTGTATAAGGTCAGAGAAGCTGGACATGGCGGGGTGTGGAGATGGAGGTGATTCGCAGGTAGGGCACAGCGCAAGCAAGGCAGGACATCCAAGATGATTGCAAATTAGGACAATTTAGAATGTTACCCCACTCCTTTAATGTTTTCCCAGGCTCTTAGGTAGTGTGAAATGATTATGTAAATTTAGAGGGCGTCATATTTGCCAAATGGAGGCCGTTTGCACTCTGCAACTCTCTTCTTCTCTTAAAAACTGGTCTCCTCCTTGGAAAAGCAGAAAATACTCAGAATTTCTGGATGAAAAGTACTGTGGTGTTCAATCACTTTACATAAGTTTTGAAAAATATTTAAAAGCGATTTTGCTCTTTTTATTTCAATAACATGAGATCAGAGTCTTGTATTATAAATCAAAATAGGAACAGCTCAAGTCAGTGAGGGCTGTGAGAGATTTTGCTCTTCACAGATTGTGCCCTAAACAATGAGCTGTCAGCGACGTGTCCTTGCCGTGTGCCAGCTTGTTTTTCCAAAGTGGTCCCAGCGGGTACCTGTGGGAGTGCAGCTGTGATGTCACAAAGACATCTTATTTCCTTCCTTCACGTGTGAACCCAAGTATTTACCCTCAAAACGTAGGCTTCTCACCCTCAACAGTAAGGGAGAGGTGTGTATGCACTTCTGGCCAAATATCGAGTCTAGGAAATTTGGGTGGAAGCCTTCTGAAAGGTTTCTCTTCTAGAAGGATCATGTCAAAAAACTCTACATCGATGATGTTTAATTATTTAATTTTATTTAATTTTCCCCTACTTTACTTACTGTTGGCTAATATGTCAGAGGCTATTTCTTTATTTGTTCATTCCATGAACTTTCCCTTCCCACATCCCCTCTACTCTTTTACCCTGGACAGGCTGTCAAAAATTGGAAGCATTTTTCTCCAAATAAGCCCAGGGTGAAACAGAATCTTTTCAATGGAAATGTGAACTGCTTTCTAGAATTAAGCTGTTCTCACTATATTATGAATACTGCCCACCTTCAAGAAATCACTTGCCTTTTGTAAAAAGGGAGAAAATCTGATTTAAGGGGTCCTTTTTGAAGAATGCTCCAACAGAGACATAAAAGCCTTCCCTACAAGGGGACAGCAGCAGGTATTGATTAAGAGGGAGGACTTGAAGTCAGACGGCTTAGGTTCAAGTCCCGAATCCATGAATTACCACCATCTTTGCCACTTTGTCTGTGGATTCATTCTCTTGTCTTTAAGGTGGGAATAGTGATCTAGGAATTGTGATGTGAGGTCTGTCGTGTGCTTAGGGCACAGTGACACTTGCCCATGTTTTCAATTGCTTTCGACAAACCCAAGTCTCCTTTCTGTTACGACTCCATGAGAAGTAGGTCTTATTGGAACATGTGTTGTGGTGCCAGGCTAATGCAAAGACTCACCCTAAAACTCTTAAACCTTTGGATGTATAAATAAACAAGTCAAGAAATGTAGTGCACTCCTTTAAAAAAATCCTCATCTTTATGTAATTGTCTGACCTTAAATAGTTTCTCTAGGATAAGGATAACTTTACCAAATTTCCATCAGGATAGCAATCTCTGTATAATTTTCACAGCACATTTCCCTTGCAATATTCCATTTTGGTCATCTGAAAGTTTACTTTTTTTCCTTATCTCAGGAAGTTCAGGCCTGTTTATGGAAATAGTACTCCAGTAGAGTAAGTGGTTTGGAAAGGAAAATTGTAACCTCTTTGGCTTTCCATTTACAATGCTCATGATAAAAAATAATTGGTATGTGGTTCTTTCCGCTTTCTCTGGCTGAGTCATTAAGTCATGATTTCTTAGAAAGAAGAAACCTTAGAAGTCTCTTGGTCCAAATGTGTCCTTCTACAGAGGAGGACACTGAGGCCCAAAGAGATTAAGTGTCACTCAGCTAGGTAATAGCAGAATAAAACTTTTAATTTGGGACATCTAAACCCATAGCCACATTTAAAAAAAAATTTACTACTCAGAATAAGAGTTATTCCTTTCGGATTGAGGAAGAGAGTATAAGGGCATGGCCAGATATGTTTCCATAATGCCAATGTGATTTATTTTAGGATCAAATGTAGGCTCTTGGAGAATATGTATTTGTTCACAACATTTAAAATCAGGTCACTCCAGGGAACTTTTGAAACTCCCAAAGTACTAAGGGCGTCTGTAGAGATAAGTGAAGGTGTTATTCAGTGCTCAGCTATCATGGATTTTTCTGTAGATGAAGAAAGAATGTTTTCTTTTTTGAAATTAATTTCCAGTGAAGAAGTCACGTGGGACTGGAGAGTTCAGCTTTCCTTTTCACTCTGGGACTTGCCAGGCTGAGGCAGGTGAGTGAGGGTAGAGTTTACTGTACAACTCCAATAGAAAAACAAAACCTCATTAAAACATCACATTTCCATGATTAAAGGGTCCTAAGGAGGGGTAACTAACGGGCAGATTCTGCGCAGACGGAAGTGGTTAGCTGAATCCCGTGCATTTCTGCACTGACCGGGGGAGGTCACATGGTGTCAGACACCCAGGTCAGACATAGCATGAAAAGAGGTTTCAGAAAAGCTAGGTCGGAAGCAACCAAACCAAGATGAAAAGGCTTGGAAAATCACCCAATTTGAGGGACTAGTCTGAGAGTTCCTTGTGGCATAGCAAAAGTTTAAAAAAAAAAAGGTTTGCTCTGGGAAGGTAGCTCAGCTGGTTGGAGCATCATCCCGTACACCAGAAGGGTGTGAGTTCAATTCTTTGACTGGGCACACACCTAGTTTGCGGGTTTGATCCCTGGTCAGGGCACGTGCGTAACGCAGCCGATCAATGTTTCTCTCTCACATCGATGTTCTTTTTCTCTCTCTCCCTTCCTCTCTAAAATCAACTTTAAAAAAATATGTCCTCAGGTGAGGTTTAAAAGAAAAAGGCTCACCATTACTGTTAGGGTTACAATGACACTCGCCAGGCGTCAGTGTTTTGGGCTCACACTCCTGCCGCGCCATCTCAGTGGCCCCTGGGTCTGCTGGGGCTGCTGTGACTTCCTTATTCATGGGCCTGTGTCTTTAGTCTTGGGAAGGCTTAGAATGAAGACCATACAGTGTGAAGCAAGTCAGATGCAGAGCGCTGACACCTTTTGGCTATTAGGAGCAATCTGTTTATATTTAGTGTTTTAAGTAATTGTAATAGTTAAGAGAGTTTGACACATAGAGCATCTAAGAGATTAGACTCATGATTCCAAATTAAAAGGTGTAATTGCTTAGGTAAATTTAGACCTGTTACTTTAAATGAAAAGGCATAAGATGGTTTAGTAGTGTTTGTAGGCAGGGCCGGTGTATTTAAGAGGATGTGAGAATCTCTGCATGTGTAAATTAAGTTTATTACATGACTTGAGTTGTTAAATAGGTGGGAAATTTTTGTTTTATAAACAAGACTCTTGAAGTGAATATAAGGAAATCATAATAAATTAACTTCACAAACACCGTTTGCTATATTTAAGAGCATTTAATGAATTGAGTTTTGAAAGCCACTGTAATGATAACTCCTAAAACTTATTGTATTTGTGAATAGACCAAAATAACATAAATCTAAGTATTTAAGGACTGATGTATACTCATTTATTAAAAATTGAATGTTAAAAGAGCAAGAAAAACAAAGAAAGAGCCAATGGCAGATGTGGGAGGGAGGGATAATGCCCCAAACTGACTTTTATCAGAAAAAGAAAATTTCCTAAAATCCTGTATTAGTCAGGGTTCTCCAGAGAAATGGGCTAATAAGAGATAAAAAGATAGCTAGATAGATAGATGATAGATACATAGATAGATAGAGAGATGCATGATAGATTCATGATAGATATGGACACAGGGCAGAAGAGCTTACCATGAAGATGCGGCTCGTGGTTATGGAGGCCGAGAAGGCCCCTGATCTGCCACCTGCAAGTGGAAGTCCAGGGAGGACAGTGCTGTTTTCCGGTCTGAGCCTGAAGGCTGGAGAACCATAGCTCTGATGTCCAAAGGCAGAAGATGGACGTCCCAGCTCAAGCAGAAAGAGGGAATTCACCCTTCCTCCTTTTTTTGTTCTTTTGGGTTTCTAAGGATTGAATGATGTCCTCACATTGGTGAGAGACTATCTTCTTTACTCAGTCCACTGATTCAAATATTAATCTCTTCCAGAGACACCTACACAAACTCACCCAGAGAGAATTTCACCAGCTATTTGAATGTCCTTGGTCGAGTCAAATTTTCACATTAAGTTAACCATCACAGGTCCCTGTGTCACCTCATCTATGTCTCACTAGACATCTCTCACCCCATTGAAGCCCCAAACAGAAGGGAAGCTATGAAATGGCACCAACCCCAGGGCCCCTGTGGAGGAGACAGCCCACAGGGCTGGGGCCAGGTGGTGAGGGATCTGGTGCCTTGTCATTGCTCTGGGATCCTGTGCTGTTTTGTGCAAAGGCACTCGTATTTTTAAATTAGTGAGTACAGACTAAAGGAGGTAATGTCTACACATTTAGGTGATGGAGCACACCCATGGCCTTATAAAGATGGGTGTGTGTTGGGGGGGGTTGTTAATTTCATGTTATTGTAGGCACAAGTCCTTTTGGCCTAGGGTGGAATCTCATAAATTTCCCACTTCCCAGGCAATGTTGTTTTAGAATGTGATTTATGAGTCCATGTAAAAATGTGTCAGAAGGCATCACAAAACAAAAGAGTAGACAGTGGCGAAGAAATTATTCAGATCATTTGAGCCACTTTATCGAGAAATCATTTAGGGCCAGATAGTAGAGAAGTGGTAATCATTTTGGCCTGCAAGATGTTAAGGGCAAAAATGTCACCAACACATGCAGTACATATTCGGAGTGGTGTAATGTGAGCACCAGACCCTTTCCTGGAGCTTACCTCCAGGATCTCGGTTATGCGTCCCCAGCGTCCTGAGGAGAGTGTTGAAGGAAATATCCCAGACTCCTCCAAGTTGCGCAGACCACTTGCCCACACTTTGATATGACAGCAAGGTTCTGCACAAGAAATATTTGTACAGTGATGTCCACTAACACCGGGCAATGTGAGGGCCATATGCCGCTGACTTTCCCAGGTGGATGATCCTCAGATGGGCATGTGAATAAATAGGCAACTAGAAGTTTTGAAGGATAATGTGCATTTTTTTTTGTCAGTGGGAGGCTAAGAACAGTCCATGTTTCTTAAAACAGTAACATATTGAAAGGATGTGGCATTAAAGTTTTTGAAAAAGAACAAAAGTGAACCATAGAAATTATTATTTTCTCAGTCTCAGAATATCCAGCATCTAGACAGTTTCATCCCATAGAAAAATCTCATGTCTGCTTTGGTTTCACGCTCTTATGGTGGTTGATTAGTTTGTTCATGGTGCTGACGTGCCCTATTTTCCTCCATCTAAGGAGAGTTTTTTGTGTCTTTGTCTCTTCCTATGAATAATAGAAGAGCATTCCTAAAAGCCTTGGAGCCTGGCACTTCTGGGTTGCATGTCTTCTGAAATTTCAGGATGGCGTGGCAGCCTTCTGTGGAGCCTTATCTCTCATGCTCCAGAGGAGAGTGGGACCCGAACAGCCTGCTTTCTTCTCGTCCGTGCGCATGCGGAGCCAGGCTAGTTCAGACATCACGCGCGTCAGATGGCGGCTTTCAAAGGCCTGAAAAAAATGTGCGGGGAAGAAAAGGACACACATCCTGAGCTCTTACAAAGAGTTTTTAAGCAAGACATGTTTATTAAGCGGGCTTTATTCTCTCTCACATATTCAAAGACATCTGATTAAACATCCCAGAGAAAATGACAAAGCTTTGGTCCATCTGTGCAGGACAGATAACCCATTTCTTAGTAGATTGTTATCATCTTTCAGGCTCTATACCAGGGAGAAATGAACAGTGTGTCATGTGAGGCAGATGAGCCGAACACACGAATCCACAGCAAAACACTGTGGGTGTCTGTCTCAAGCTCAGCTCAAGGGAGGCTGCAGTTTGGGATCCGGTAGCATTTTGTGGCCACTGCTGGCCATTAGAAGTGGTTGAGATGACTGGGGCTTGAGCCACGGAGACCTGGATTTTAAAAACTGACAACGAGCAAAGCTTTCAGAGTAAGCATGTCCTTAATTTCACATCTACACTGAACTGCTTTGCCCGGCCTCCTGCCAGCCTGTGTTCTGCTTGCTGTCCACTACTGCTTGCTCTGTCCCAGAGTATCTTTGGGACTGAGCACAGTGTCACCAGGATTCTGACAGATGCATTGTTTCGTGTCGTACAGCCTCCTGGTTGTTAACCTGACGACCTTTCTGGATGCCGTCATAACACACTGGATTTATACGGGCTCCTCTTCAGAGGTCGCAGTTTATGTTCACAGATAGTATCTTTCAGATTCTGGCAGACTTCTCTTTTCAATATTGTTGAATAGATATTTTGGAGGCGGGGAGCAAGTAAAGAAAATACCAGAAATGAGAGTATTTCTTTCTCCATGGCTGATTTAATCACTGCTTTCACTTCCAGTGAAATCACATTTACATTTCAGTATAAATTATTCCTCATATGGTGTCCTTTGCCTTTATATTCTCAGATCGCCCCCCCCCTTTTTTTTTGCTTATTCCCTGCCATAGACAGCATCCCCTCAAAATTCCTATGTTGAAAGCTAACCTCCAAGGCGATAGCATTAGGAGTGGTAGGTGGGGCGGTGCAGCTGCACAGTCAGATCTGAGACTGGAAACATCAGGCTGAAAGCTACGTGGAGAAGATTTAGGGAAGGAGTAGAAGTAGTCAGATGCTTGGCAGATTAATAACAGTCCAGGAAGTCTGCACTTAGTGGATATAAAGGAGTGTGATTTATGTCACATCACATTGAGGACCTGTTGTGCTTTGCATTTGCACCCCCTGTACTCCTACTGGTCACTCTCACTCTTTAAAAAAGGTTTAATTCTCTAAGGTGTTCCTTACTGAGAGGGAGGTGTGTTCACTCTCCTGTCCCCCTCACACACTATCCTGTGGAGTGTTATTAACATGCAGGGATCAGTAAATTATTCAGAATAATGATCACGGGGATTCCTGAGGCAAGAGTGTACCTAAGCTTGGCGTCAATAAGATGCTTTCAAAGTAATGAGAGGTTTTCCAGGGTGGTTATCTCTGTAACCACAGAACTATAACTCTTAAATAATGGCCCTACTAAGAGTCATTTTTAAGGAGTCTGTAATTAGGAAATTCTACTTTACAGGATATTTTGAATCGCTGTCCACTCCTCAGATCTGCCTCAATGATTTATGAACTCTGCTTGCTGCCTGTGTGGGTTCCCGCTGGGCCTCACAGGTTCAACAGTCAAAATTGTTCTTTCCTGTTTGACAAGGTGCTGAGTTATTTTTCAGAGACAACAGCCCCAAACCACCAGTCACGTAGCTGAAGCACGCACAGAGGAGAGAACTTTGGCCACCAGCTGCACCTGAAACCAAAGCCTTGTCCTCACCACAGGAACCAAAGGTCCAGGATGTGACCAGAACTTGAACACAGGAACGCTTTCAGAAGCTACGGGTCTATTGCCCAGGAAGATCCGGTGTTAATGGTGTTGATGCTCCTTACATGGCCAACTTCCAAGTTCTCCCAATTAAAACTCGCCCCACCAGTTCTTCCGCACTCCGGTTCCCTCCCGTTCACTCTTGGACTAGTGAGAAAGATAGATTTGAGGATTAGGTCTCCCATCTTCTTGGCTGTCACTTTCTAGATCAATAAATCTTTCCTTCCTCCAAACTGACGTTTGAGGTTTGGGGCTTTTGAAGCATCCGTCACGGGGCCTTTGTTCCTATAACATCTCTCCGGTTTGATTTGTAGTTCTCAGCTAGGAAGAGGAGGGTGAATGAATCTTCTCAGAGAAGATGGTTACTTTGGGAAAAACACAATTAGCTGTTGTTTTCATAATGCGAACTATTAAAAGGAAACTCAGAAAAATATCCCTTTACTACAGGGACCGGTCAGAGACAGGGGTGCTGGCAGGCGTGAATAAAAGGAGTGAAGGAGTAACACTTTTAAACAATGGCTCTGCTAAGAGTAATTTGTATGAGTCCATAATTAGGAAATTCTGCTTTACAGGATATTTTGAGTCGCTGCCCACTCCTCAAACCTGCCTCGATGATGTATGAACTCTGCCCTTACTGCCTGTGTGGGTTCCCGCTGGGCCTCTCAGGTTCAACAGTCTCTGTTTCCTTCCTTGACTGGGATAAAGATAGGAAGCTGCATCATTATAGAATACGTAATCCAGAAGATGTAGCCAAGGCTGGTGTCACAGAGGCTAATTATTACACATGTCTTTATCCCTGAAACAAGCTTTGCCTTAAACCCTCAGAGTGGATATAGTGTATGTGAATAATATTTTCTCATTGTTTTCTCTGTTTAGCTCTAGTGTGTCATACAAAGCAGAGAGTGAATTTTAGTAAAACCGAGGACTCCTCTGGGCCTCCCCCAACTCTAAAAAGATAATAAAACCTAGAATAAGAGTGGAGACCAAAAACAAGGTTAGCAAACTTAGAAAAACGTAAAGAGGATGTCGTGCCCTGGTGTTCTGTTGCTTTATGATATTTATTAAATAAACAACTAAGTTGGGAACTTGTGGTTAGTGGACCAGGTGATCGTAGCTGAGTGGGTGCAGCAGCTTGGGCTGGAGTCTGGGGTGCACTGGGAGAGACACAGAGTGGGCGGTGGGCTTCTTATGGGTAGAGCCTTCCTTGTGTGCATCTGTGTCCTTAGTCTATAACGTAGCCACGTAAGTAGAGAATGAAAGTCCATGTCCCAGTAGCTCATCTTTGTCTGTCTACAAAGGGCTGACAGTCATAATGAACTACATCAAACCCCCAGGAAATGGGTG
>PVJI01019553.1:0-30791 GCA_004026765.1 Micronycteris hirsuta | reverse complement strand
TGCTTTTGCTGTATCACTGTTGGTATACAAAATTGCCTTTGATTTCTGGATATTGACTTTGTATCCCACTGCTTTGCCAAATTCAATGATTAGGTCAAGTAGTTTTTTGGCAGAGTCTATAGGATTTTCTATGTACACTATCAAGTCATCTGCAAACAATGACAGTTTTGTTTCCTCCTTTCCAATTTGGATGCCTTTTATTTCCTTTTCTTGTCTGATTGCTGTGGTCAAAACTTCCAGTACTATGTTAAATAGAAGTGGTAATAGTGGACATCCTTGTCTTGTTCCTGATGTTAATGGGAAAGATTTTAGTTTTTGCCCATTGAGTATAATGTTGGCTGTAGGTCTCTCATATTTGGTCTTTATCATGTTGAGGAATGCTCCCTCTATTCCCACTATGCTAAGTATTTTTTATCATAAATGGGCGCTGTACCTTATGAAATGCTTTTTCTGCTTCTATTGATATGATCATGTGATTTTTGTCTTTGGTTTTGTTTATGTGATGTATTACATTTACTATTTTATGTATATTGTAACATCTTTGTGTCCCTGGGATGAATCCCACTTGGTCATGGTGTATGATCTTTTTAAAGTATTGCTGGATGCAGTTTGCCAATATTTTGTTGAGTATTTTAGCGTCTATGTTCATTAGTGATATTGACCTGAAGTTTTCTTTCTTTGTTGTGTCTTTATCTGGTTTTGCTGTTCGGATGATGCTGATTTCATAAAAAGAATTTGGAAGTCTTCCATCATTTTGGATTTTTTGGAATAGTCTATGAAGGATAGGGATTATTTCTTCCTTAAATGCTTTTTTAGAATTCTCCTGTGAATCCATCTGGTCCAGGGCTTTTGTAACACACACCTCTTAAGTAGTCTAAAATTATTTATTTCTCGGTAGGTATTTTCCCTTGTAATCAAAGCGATTAATTTGCTCAGTGAAGCTGTGTTAGAGATAGTCTACGCTCACCAACATAGTTCATGTTCCCAAGTTCTAATTTGTGGAGTCTCTAGGAGGGTCTTTTGCCTTTCCTTTTCAGAAATTTACATATGTTGGAAACAGAGCCTGAAAACATTTTTAAATCACTGCGTTTGTCCCAGAGCTCTCTTACCTTCATATTTGTTGCCTTTCTCTTGCTTCTCAGATCCTGAGAGTTCTGATGCTAATCTGATATGGCTCTGTTTCAGCATACCTCACCCCTCCTCACCCTCACCTATCTCTTGGTGCCACAATCTAAATTGTTTTCCTTCTGGAGGGAACTCCCACTGGCTTAGAGCAGCTGCCTCAGTTGGGCAGAGGATGGCAAGGAGCCTGGGAGCCACCATGGCTTCCATCCCTGTGTAATTGAATGGCAACGGTTTTATCTCCCTGCCTCCACCCTTCATTTTTGGAGCAAGGAAATGGCTCTTACAAGCCCACATGGTCAGCAAAGGAGGTCATGTATGTCAGGATCCCACTTGAGCTCTGGCACTGGATGGCCATTCCCAGTTTTTCTCCACTGAAGCTTTTGTACCTCCATATCAATAGTCATTAAATGAGGAATGCCCCCAGCAGAAGGGTTATCTTCTTGGGCTCTCATCAGTTCAGGGCAATGAGAAGAGGGCTTAGTTTTGAGCTGTTGGCATCAACACTCCAAACAGTGTTGCGGATTCATGGCTATGCAGAATCCGTGGTGACCATGACCGAATTTGTTTATAAATAATTCTCACTCAAAAATACGCAGGAAAAGGGATCTGGGACCACGCGACTTCTCCCTCATCATCTGGGAGAGAGCCCCGAGCCTCGGGTCCAGGGGTTTTTATTGAAGATTTGGGGCACAGACCATCAGATTGGTCTTCATTAACTTATGCATAGATTGTATATTCAGGTCCAGTAGTAGACAGGACCGGGGGTGGGGGGTGGTGGGGGGGTACACCAAAGGGGCAGATATGTAAATTGAGGGCAAGCTAGCTGGGGCTGTTTACTCAAGAACCATAAACATTGTGGAAGGAAAAAGCCTCGGCATTCATTAGCACAAGCCCTTTGATATAGGGGGGAGAGACTCAGCAAGGCAGTAAATTTTAAAGAAATATGTTAGCCAAATTCCCTTTCAAGGAATTCTTTTTTCCACAGACATGAATTTACGTACGCCGACTTGGGCCATTTTACATGCGGAGTCTTTGCTCAATGTGTGAGATCCCAGGGCCACACTTTTTCATTCGTGAAAAAGAATCCTCTTCAAAACAGGGCTGTGAGTATCTTAAACTTGGATGGACGTGTGGAACAGGGATCTGAGCAGCACTCATGATAGTAAGTGTCTGGCCACACAATAAACAGAGGCTATAAGATAACTAAAACACTCTGCCTAAATTATAAATGACATATATCCTTTATAAAAAAATTGTTGTTCAAGTACAGCTATCTCCATTTCCCCTCACCTTTAAGAACAGAAGATTTCACTTCACCAAAATCTTGGATTTGAGGCATTTTAGGGAATGGGTGAAAGTTAAATGTGGGGCAATCCAGGAGAGATACACAACTGTGGAAAAATTATAATTTGAGGTAGGTAGGGGAGTCACACCTTCCTCACTCTCAGTCAGCCAGGGGCAGTCCATCATAATAGTGACCTGTTCAGGGAGGGGGCACTGCCCTTTAACACCAAGCCTGAGCATTGGTTCACAAAGAATGGGGCTCATTCCCTAAGGAAGCCTCTGGTGCTTCCTGGAGAAGAAAGAACATGTTCAAAACACAAAAAAGGAAGGAAAAGGCTCTACTCAGGACAGAAAGCAAGAAAGTAAATACACAAGTAAAAGATCTTCTTATCCTTGACAAAAGAAGACCTTGATATTATGGGAGGGAATGCCAGAATAAGCCCATGAATGCTGTTAGTGCAAGGCCAGCATTTCAAGAAGAATCAGCTTCAGTAAGAACCACAGCTCTCTCATGGTTATGGAAAAACTTTGGGCGAACTATTGATATCCTTCTTAGCTGTCTCAAACAGGAGAGTTTATAGCTGCCATGAGACACCTCTTTCACTCACCTTTGTCGGCAGCAGAGCCTGTCTTTCCTTCAGTGTATTGAACCCACCCCAGAGCAATACCTCAGAACTACCACAGAAAGTGGCAAACAAACAGAAACTCAGGAAAACACTTTAATGCTGTTTTTTTCTCAGGACGTAATTTAATAAAGCTTGATTTATAAACATTTCAAGTAAATCATCCACTGCATGTCTAACAGATATTCTATGAAAGAGATAAAAATTAAAATGTTTTAGTATCTTAAAATATGGAAAAATAGCCCTGACCCATGTGGCTCAGTTGGTTGGGCACTGTACCACAAAGTGAAGGGTCACCAGTTCTATTCCTGGTCAGGGCACATTCCTGGGTTGTGGGTTGGGTCCCCATTTGGGGCATGTTTGAGAGGCAATGGATCAATGTTTCTTTCTCACTTCAGTGTTTCTCTCCCTCTCTACTTCCATTCCCATCTCTCTAAAAAATAAATAAACAAAAAATATGAAAAAATAACGCAATAAGAATAATGGCCACTGATTAACCACCTCCTGTTTTCAAGCATTGTTTTAATCATAATTTGGCCACTTAATCCTTACTCTGGCCCTATCTGATAGGTGAGACCACAGAGGCCCAATGAAGTCAGGTCTCAAGTAAGTGGGAGAGCCTGGATTCCAACCCAAGAATTTAGAGCTAATAAAAAGCTTACACTTGTCAATATTATGCTTTTCTGTAGCTGGGTCATTTTCTGAGTTCAGTGCATGTTCATTTTTGGACCTGTATAGATACTGACCCTCTGTATGCCAAATCCACAATGAAACATACACACATTCTAGTGATGGGTAGAAGCTCTAATCAAGTGTGATCATAAATTTCTCCAACCCTCCCATCATTTCACATATTACAGACACACAGAAAGGCTCTAAAGGCACGATGAGAAATAGCTGATGAAATAAATCCCCCCATTCCCTCTGTGATAAAAGGCAGCATGAGCACAGCCTAAAGTGACAAAGGACCTCAAGCCTAGAGTGATATTAACCTGTTATAAAACCTCGCCTAAGGCTATTTGTCCAATTAAAGGTCTGCCATAAGCCAAGCCTCATCCAATTCTACCACCCCTCTTCCAGAGTTACCTATGTATGCCCCAGTTAAAAGAGAAACTAAGATGAAAGTGCCAGATTAGTTCTGCCTAAATCAATTGGCTGACATTGCCAACACATGTCCTGCACATGCAAAGATCAGGCCTGTGCAGACCAACCTGGGTTGTATTTTGTGAAATGTAATTACAGAAGAGAGCTTAAACTAAGCAGAGGCTTACCTCAACCAGAGGTGTTATTACAAAAGCTGAAATGAATGGCACCTCTGACACTGCCCCATTATAGGGCAACAAATTTCTTGCCCGTTGTCCTGTCAAGAAGCAATATTCCAAATGCTGACTATTTCCCAGTAGGACAAATATTAATTCAATTATCCACTTTGCCAACATCTCAATGCTTAGAAACCCTGTCACAACTCATTTTCTCAGCATATTCATTTGTAAAATCTATAGTCCTGTAGCCATGTTCAGCATCTGCTACTGCCTTGTTACAATCCTATAACCTTTTGGCTTCTGGCTGTTGCTGAGATATGCCACATCATTTTAAAGGCATTTTAGTTGTTGTTGTTGTTGTTATTAATTTTCATACACTTTTAAAGTAGTTTAACATTGACTTAGAACATAGTATAAACCAGGGGTGTCCAACCTTTTGGTGTCTCTGAGCCATGCTGGAAGAAGAAGAATTATCTTGGGCCACACATTAAATACATTACAACACATAATCACAAAAAATCTCATAATGTTTTAAGTAAATTCCAATTTTGTGTTGGGCTGCATTCACAGCCATCCTGTGCTGCATGCAGCCTGCAGGCTGCAGGTTGGACACTCTTGACATAAACAGTATAATCTTATTAAAGTAGACGAATATAAAGAAATTTTTACAAGACTGATGCAGTTTCTAAAATATGCATTTTAACATCTCTTCAAGAAGTGCCCAGTCTGGCTGGTGTAGCTCAGTGGATTGAGCGCGGGCTGGGAACCAAGCAGTCCCGGTTCGATTCCCAGTCAGGGCACATGCCTGGGTTGCGGGCCAGGTCCCCGTGAGGGCCATGTGAGAGGCAACCATACATTGCTCTTTCTCTCCCTCCTTCCCCTCTCTCTAAAAATAAATAAAAATAAAATCTTAAAAAAAAAAGAAGTGCCCATGCAAGATTTTTAAAAATAAACAAGACTTTAAAATCCCATGAGAATTAATGCATTTGTTCTTTTAATCTTAGTAGTCAGTTAGAAACAAAATTTTATAGCTAAAAAAGATCTTAAAAACTTGCACCTTAAAAATCAAGGACGTAAAGGTCCTGCAGCAACAGAATAACCTTCAGGTTTCTTGGAACTTGTTTCAAAATGAAATGCAGTTCAAATTTTGGGATATGCATAAGCTTATAAAACAATAAAAATCAAAGCAAATAAAGCAGTCTAAATCAAATAAAGCAGTCTAAACCAAGGTGATGCTAATAAAAGTGAAAAGGAATTTTATTTTCATTGATTTCAGAGACTATAAAGAGAATAGGTGAAGCATTTTAATTTCTTTCTTTTTCTTTTTTTTAAAGATTTTATTTATTTATTTTATTTTTAGAGAGAGGAGAAGGGAGGGAGAAAGAGCAATGTATGGTTGCCTCTCACATGGCCCTCATGGGGACCTGGCCTGCAACCCAGGCATTTGCCCCAACTGGAAATCGAACCGGGACTGCCTGGTTCCCAGCCCGCGCTCAATCCACTGAGCCACACCAGCTGGGCTAATTTCTTTCTTTTTCTTACTTCCCCCTACCCCTTCTCCTACTTACCCTCCCTGCCAGGATACATTTCTTTGTCACAAGTCAGCGATCTGAGAGGAAAGCAATTCTGAGATCTAAAATGCAACACTACCACAGCCAATGTGAAGAAAATTTCCTCCTCCAAGGTGCATGGTAATCAAATAATGTTAACAACAGCAATAACAATAAAAACAGTAAGCTATGTCTATTGATTGAAGCACGTGTTCTGCTACTTTACACGTCTAGAAAGCAGTGTTATTTAACAATGTTGAAAATTCAATTCAGCTCCCATTTCCTCTGACAATGTAATTATTCTGACTCCCCTGTTGAGCACTGTTTATGATTCATTGTCACCTCTCCCAAAATCGATCTTCAGCACAAGTGGCTGAGTCAATCTCCGTCTTCCTTGACGGACCCAACCACCCACCCATTGCCTACGCCCAGTTCACTGAGCAGATGGTTCCACTTAACCAGGCGGCTGTGATCACCTGTGTGAGGGCAGGGAGACAGAGGGTTCTTGTTTTAAAAAGACGGCAAACCAAGGGCAGCAAACAGACTGAGAAGGCAGCATTCTCCCTTTTCAGCTGTTTCCAAGAGAGGTGAAAGTGACATAGTATAAAATGCACAGGAAAGACTTTTAGACATATATTTTAATATGTTTTTGTGTGTCAAGTTATGGTTTCCACAGAAGTGACTGAGGTCAGTCAGCTGCTAGTCAGTCCTGCCTGCATCCCTAAAAATAGTTGCAAAGCAAGAAGCATTGCATTAGGTTGTTCTTCCCCTAAATCACAGAGTCTCAAAGTTTAATGTACATTAGAATCAGCTGGACAGCTCTTAAACTTCAGGTGTCCATGCTGTGTCCGGACAAATTCAATCAGAATCTCTGGAGATGAGACCCAGAAATCAGGACCTTCTAAGCCTCAACCCTCACCCCTGCCCACCTTAAACTAAAATGCAGCCACTTGGAGAATCAGTGTCTTCAAGAACCCTTTGTATAAGCAGGACTAGCTGAAGTGGTCTGTATTCAAAAGCATAAAAACTAAACATTGATTCTAGATGGCTGTGCATTTGGCTTACTGCAGCAATGGGGGTGAGCACTTAGTCCGTGGTAGCGATGCGGTTCTTTTTCTGCACACAATTTGCAGACCCTGTCTAATATTTTCCATACTGGGCAATGAGATCACAAACTACAAAACACTAAATCAAAACCGGAGGCATTATGGGTCTTCAATAAAACTCCATAGCTCATACACAAGGGGGAAGGGGAGAAAATTAAAACCATCACCAAGCTATGGACATACTATAAATATACATATATACAGCAGGCTTTGGGATACTGCAGCAATTAAAGAGAAAAAAATATCGAGCAATAATTAGTTAAAAGTGACCAAAGAGACTGGTGGTAAAAAGTTACTCATAAATAAAAATCCCAGTTGTGCCTGAAGGAAAGCTCATCATAAAAGACACTTGATTTATTACAAGGAAAATGATTCAGTGGCATGGGAAGAGAAATAACATAGAGATATACTATTAAAAATTAAATAATCATGAAGGAGAAACTACTTTGAGAATACACAATTCCAATGGATTTCAAGGCTTGAGCTTACACTAAACAAACAAACCCACAACCCTGGAACAAAGCCGTTATTCCAAAATAGCAATGCTCCCAAATTATATGATGTATACAAAAATAAAGTCATTAGCATCTAAATTATGAATGCTAATTTTAAGCATGCAAAAGTAGGTAATTGGAGAGGGGAGTAGTACTTTTGCTTCACTCTCCCTTGGCAGGAGGGGTAGTTGGAAACAGTCCACAAACAGGTTTCAGTGTCCTGTGCCCAATGTATTATTGCAATCATTCTGGAAACCTCCTAACCACCCCATTTCTAGTACTTGAATTATATTTTTGTGTATGTGTGTGCTGAAGATTAGAGAGAATTGATCTATGATAAGAAATCAAACAAATCCAGGTAAACTAGGACTGGCTGGGCATTGTCTTTAATTTCAGAAAATGAACTATATATGTGTCCTTCAGTTTCCATGTCCTCCATCCATTCTCCAGATTCTATGCCCATGGAGGATCAGAAATTTTCAAGGGCGGCACACCTCAAGCTGGTTCCAATTAGACTGGCTGGTGTGGATGTCTCACATGTGTCATTATTTGCAGCAGAGCAAGTCAGATCCACAGGGGCATCCCGTAGGCAGCAAGACCCTGGTCCACTGTTGTCTTTGTGAATCATCTTGTAAGGTAGTCACTCTATCACCCCCTTGGTTCCCTTAGAAAATGCCACTTCTATTTTGTACCCCTTTGACTACTCCTAGATCTTTCCTTTTCCAAGTAAACAGACCCTGTACAGGAGATATGCTCCATGGACATTTTTACGTTTCTCAAATATTTCCATTTTAACATTGTTGTTTAGACTCTTAGCACGGCCACACAAATATTTTTGAGAGCTCATTGCAAAGGTGAAATTTTGACCAGTACCCAAAACCCTTGCAGGCTTTTATTGTTGATGTGTTAAATAAAATAGATAAAATTAGACAGTATAGGTAATTTTCTATAAGGAGAAATTTGTCATGCCGGTTGCCAAGGACAGGAGAGAGGCATAAGAGCAATAAAAGATATCCTGGATTTTGCACTCATGAGAATATACACTTAAGAATGACGAAGACATTGCTCCTTCAGGAGACTTAAAGAAACCATTCCTACAAAAAGTGGTACTAGCTTCCTGTAGTTTATTTTTACCACCCAAATGCCACCTTTTAAATGTTCTACTTCAGAAGGAATGTTATAAATTTGGTGGTCAGATTCCTGCATTGCAGGGTAGGAAGTGCCTTAGATCTTTGTTCACAACGCTTTCTCCATCTATATCCAATGGGGGTTTCTCCCCAAATCTGTTTTCTAATTTATTTTCCTACACCTTTGAATGAACTCCAGGAACTGTTTTGTTACCGACGTGGAAAATACTCGTCTGTTCTTGCTTATCCATTTCATTTTAGGAAAATGAAAAAAATTTCTTTGCCTCTTTTCCCTTGCACTTCTAATGACATTCTCTCCGGTCAGCAGCCAATGTAATGGAAATCAGCGAAATCAGCGCCCCATCGCAACACTACAGATTTGACCGGCTTTCCATAATAAACACTTCCAGGCTACCAAATAAAAGTGCGAGGCTAGCAAATAAAATGAGAGGCTAAGCAAAGAATTTCAAGCAAATCATAGTCACAAGAAGGCTGAGCAGCCTAGGACGGTATTTCACATTCTTGGGGCTCTGTTCTAATGTGAATTGGCACCATCATCAACACCTTCCATTTGTGGTCTGGGGAGTGTATGTGTCTCAATCTGGAGCTGCAGGTGCAGGGGGAAATGCCTCAACCACTCTTCTATGTGAGGCTTCTTGATGGGGAGGACGCATGGTCCCCGCACTCTTTGGTCACCAACAAAGGGAACTATTTAGCCCGGAGTCCTCCTATTTCCTCCTCCCTACCTCCCTCACCCCTGAGATTCCGGTTTCCCGGGACTTAGTTCGCTGTTCGCGAGTTCCTGGGGGCTTGCACTTCCTAGATCTGGGTCAGCTTTTCCAATCGTTTGCCTCCCTGCAGCTAGCCACTTCTTACTCATTACGCTTTCCAATTGTGGCGCGCAGGATCTCCTTTGCAAAACTGTGTCTTGGGGTGGGGGTAAGAGAGGCATACTATAACCTGATGTATAAAGTGTATTTGTAGCCTGCGCTACTTTTTTAAAAAGTAAAGTTAAAAATAAAGCTAAGAGATTCGGTTTAACTTTGCTTTCCAACCAAACGACTCACCGCAGTATTCTTAAAATCGGAACAAAAGCGTGGGACCTGAACTGAGTCAGGACACAAGCTGAACCATTACGTGTTCCTCAGACCTGAGGCGCCGCTGTCTGGGAGGACCTAGGATCCTGACCGTGCTCACCCGGAGGGAGTTTGATGGGTAGATGGTTACCGTGTTGGCTGTAAGTCGAACCCACGCTCGGCCCACGGCCCTCCCGGGACTCTCTCTATGTGCGTTTCCTGCGCTCTGCCCCTTCCTGGAAGCTGAACAGAAAAATGCAGGGCCGGCGGTTGCTCTTTCCGCCCTACGGAACTTGAGAGAGACTTTCATGTGCTTTTTTAGGTTTCTTCTGAAGAGTTCCACCAAAAATCAAAGAGACGCTGGAAATATGAAGTGGGGTTGACTGTCACAGAAACTCTCCTAGCCTTTACATTCAGGTCCTGGGCTCAGGCGGAAAATCACAAGGGAGTATTCACCCAAAACCCCTCCTGTTTCCTCTCGCTCCTGTCCTTAGGAGGGCAGGCGCCCCTTTCCTGCTTCCTTTTTGCCTCACGCTTTTGGCACGGACCTTGCGTCGCCTTTCTCTGCCTTGGGAAAACTGGATCGGTTCTCAAAGCCACTCGGGGGCTCTCGAATTCGTCCTCCACCTCTCTGGCCGTCCAACCTCAGCTGAGAGCTTCACGTCCTAGGTCCTGTAGCGCGTCCTTATCTAGGAAGGTCCTGCGCCTCTGGGAGCAAGCTCTTCACATTGTTCCACGCTGCGCCCAGGACGCTCAAAACCACGGAGCCAAATCCAGCCGCACAGACATGAGATAGGCGAGCCTTTTCGCCTCTTGCGCCCTCAGCACTGGCCACTTCGCCTCTTCCTGGTCACGCGGAGGACCACGCGGCATCGCGGGGAGGTGGAAGACATGTTTCTTTTCCTTCTGCAGCCCCACGTTTGGGACCATCTCTCCTCTAACCCAGTCGACCTCGGGAATCCGTGGAACAGGTCCGCGAGCCGACAGGGGGCGACAAACTGTAAGCTTTTCCTGAGGCTGGCTGTGATCAGGCAGCAGGGAGTGCTGCGTGGTTCTGGCACCAGCTGGCTGCAGGAGCGAGCAATGGGGAGTGGAAGGAAGGTAGGATGTGAAGCAAGGGCAGACGGGCTCTGACACCCCAGAGAGCCCCCAGGCATAATTTCTGTCTATCCCCGCCCCGCCGGCCTTCGCAGAGGGCAATCGGGAAATGGTGCCGTTCTGGACCGCACCTCGTAGCCAGCGCCCAGCGCTCTACTGGCAGATGTGGAGTAATGTTCCCTGAGAACAACTGGGGCAAACCAGCTCTCATAGAAGTACCACCGGCTTTACAATCTCTTCTCTGAGCATTCCTGTCTACTCCTGGCCTACGAGGGAAAGAAATAACTTTAGCTGTTTCACCTTATCTCAGGGATACACTAGGTTATGCATACTGCGGTTCCCAGATCCAGGAATCAGCCTTTCTGATCTTCGGGGCCTGACTTGAAATTTGGGCAAAGAAAGTCTAGATCAGGGCAAAACAGGGTCCAAATAACCTGGACAGAACTGAGCGGGGTGCCTCACACTGTGCGCAGCCTTAGAGAGCCCCACAGCCAGGGCATACTCAATCCTCTGCTTTGCATTTTTGCAGAGCGCCTGGCTCCGGTTTGTCCACCGTATTTCAAACTATCACTTTACCCTGTCCTTACCCCTGCGCGGACTTAGACTGGCCTAGTCTTCTCGAAAGTGCCAGACCCCTCGCCAGAGCACAGACAGTCCTCTTCTGGGTCCCCAGTAGCCTCCCTGTGGTTGCACTATGTTTTCCGTGATGCGGCAGGGAAGAGTCCTCAACTCTTTTCAACTTGGTTTTTCTTTCCAAGGCCCCTGGCGCATCCCAGCCAAGCCCCGAGCCCTCCCTCCAGAGAACACGGGCATTATCTCTCAGGCCCTCCTAATTGACACATTTGGACAGGATAATTCGGAGCCAGCCGCACTTTCTGGTTCTTCAGCGGAGGGAAAGGGTCAGTACTCGGTCGCTGCTGCTCCCTGGCTACGCTGATCGGGTGCCACTGCGCCTCCCGCAGCATCACCGCGCAGCTATCTTCTAGCCGCAAAGCCTTAGACTCTAGAGCCAGCGAGCGGGGAATTCTTCCCGCCTCGCGAAGAGGGCTGGGAGCACAGGACTATCTTGAGAACCGAGACTCTTCCCAGGCTCCCTCCTATGCCGCCTTTCCTGTTCCAGTACGTTCAGCCTTAAGCCCTTTGCGCTTACTGGCTTCAAGCTGGGAGCTCCCTTGTCTCGGTCTCCTCTCTGTCAGTTCAGGGCAAAACCAGGAGCTTTCTCCCTCCACCTGCTCTCTCCTGGACTACACCGCATAGCTCACTCTTTGACTACCACAGTTAGCGACACAGGCTGGGAAAGTCCAGAGCTGGGCGTTGATGCAAGATAGAAATAGAGGAGGAGGTTGACGGTTTGTGCAAAAACTAGAGAGTTCAGGGCTGCTCACTCCCCTCTCCCTTAAACGGAGGGGAAAGAACCATTCAGAGGTTTAACAAAGACCCTCTGGAAGCCGCAGATGCTGTGTGAAAGGTGAGGCTAGGTAATTCAGGTGTGGAAGTATTCTGGGGTCCTGGCCTGAATGAAAGGACCTGCCTTTCAGGCCTAGAGTTAGGGCTACAGCGTGAGACCTTCCTAGAGCGAGTCCCAGTGGCCAGGACGCCCCTCCCCCCCGAGGGGGGCGGGGGCAACAGATCGGAATCCCTTTCCGACCTTCTTTCTTCCTCTGTCACTTCAGGTTGGAATGAGTTCGGGTGGATGGGCCTGGTCGCGGGGAGACAGAATCTAGAATCGGCACCTCTCATATTACTGAAATAGCACCACTATCCCAAGGGCCCACCCCTTGGCTATTAAACATTGTAAAGATTTCCTGAAAGCAGGATTGGAGTGTCGGCCAGAAATAGGACATGGCAAATGCCTTGGACCAGTCACAGCGAACGCTCATTGTGATGCTCGCACTCTCAGAAATGGGGCACTGATACACACACTGAGCATCTTGTCTTGATCAACTTTAATCCTGTGATTTCTTAGCAGTAATGGCGGTGGAGGTGGTAGTAAAACTAAAACCCAAACTAGTACTAGTACTAATAAATATTCATCAGTTTGAAATGACTACCCCAACTTTATCCGAACCGGAGGGGTAAAATTCCTCGAGGGTAGCAGAGCCGGTAGATGCTCCCAGGACCAGCTAAGATTATGACTTTGTGTTTGTGTGTAGGGAGGAGGATGAGGTTGAGGATGAGTTCCGGAGGAGGGCGGATAAGGGAGGACCGGGCAAAGGGTAGAGTTTCACAGAGGGGAGGGGGGGTGCCGGGGTGCAGTGACGGGAACCAATGAGCTGCCAACTCACGCGTCTCCTGCGCGACTGCCGAGATTGACGTGGAGGACACGTAAAATTGATCCTCGCATGCCGCAGCCTCCGCGTCAGACGAATTTTTCTTAATCGGATGAAGTTTTCCCCGAGTCTGGGGTTGCCGGCGTGGAGAGTGTCTTGGGAGAGGGCGGTGGCGGCCGCGGCCGCAGCGGCGGCAGCAGCTGGCTCGGAGGCGGGAGGCAGCGAGCTTAGTTTCCGTGCACAGCGCGTTTCCAGCCCGCGGCCGAATAGCCGCGACTCTCGGCTCACGCTTACCTTCCCTCTATGCCTCTCCAGTGGCGGCGGCGCCCGAGCTCTACCGGACTGCGCCCGGCCCAGGCGCGGCCGCCCCCTCTCCAGGCAGCTGGCCTGCCCGCGCACCATGGGTAAGGGGCTGGAGGCAGGCGGGGGCGGGTGGGAGGACAAGGTGTGCTGTGTCCCGGCGTTTCCCTTTCCTCTTGCCTGTTTTCCCCCGGTAGACCTGGTCCTGGTTGTCGACGGGCTGCGTTTTCCGCCAGCGCCCAGCCTTCTGGGCGAGGTGGGGGCAGTTCAGCGCGTCGGGATTGGGACATCCCAAGTGAGATGAGTCAAAAGGAGGTGGGGGGTTGTAGGGCTCCGCGGCCCCCTCCGGGGTCCCTACGACTGCGCTCACTCCGGAAGGCATACTCAGGCTGTTTGCCCGCAGATTCTGGGTATCCGCAGGGCACTTTCTGAGGTACGCCTGCGTGAGGCCCCTAGCCCCGTACAACCACCCTTGGCTAACCCGCTGGTATTTTCTCGTTTTCTCGCTCACTGTCCTCGGGCACGTCCGCAGAACAGACGTACGGTGAGGTGAACCAGCTGGGCGGCGTATTTGTCAACGGCCGCCCCCTGCCCAACGCCATCCGTCTGCGCATCGTAGAGCTGGCGCAGCTGGGTATCCGACCTTGTGACATCAGCCGGCAGCTTCGGGTATCTCACGGATGCGTGAGCAAGATCCTGGCGCGCTACAACGAGACAGGTTCCATCCTGCCAGGGGCCATCGGAGGCAGCAAACCCCGCGTCACCACCCCTAACGTGGTCAAGCACATCCGGGACTACAAACAGGGCGACCCTGGCATTTTTGCCTGGGAGATTCGAGACCGGCTGCTGGCCGACGGCGTCTGCGACAAATACAACGTCCCCTCTGTGAGCTCCATCAGCCGCATTCTGCGCAATAAGATTGGCAGCTTGGCGCAGGCTGGGCCTTACGAGATGAGCAAGCAGCCGCAGCCACAGCCGGCGCTGCCCTACAACCACATCTATCAGTACCCTTACCCCAACCCCGTGTCGCCCACCTGCTCCAAAATGGGCAGCCACCACGGGGTCCCAGGCACAGCAGGTCACGTCAGCATTCCCCGTTCATGGCCCTCGGCTCACTCGGTCAGCAACATCCTGGGCATCCGGACGTTTATGGAACAAACAGGTCAGTCGTGGAGGCCTTCTGTAACCTTCTTGGAAGGGACAGAATTGGAGGTTAGGGTAGTGGCCATGAGAGCGAGGGGTCGCCCTCCTTGGATCAGTTTGGTTCAGGTGAAGGCTAGCGCTGGACAGGGAGGATGAGAGTCACAGGTCTTATGTGGGAGCCCTCGGATATCTTGAACTTTTTTGATAAATATGGAAAATATTTCCCCAATGGAAGAGCAATTCCGACCACATATTCGAAGGCCTGAAATTGCGTTTTCTCGTTCTTGCAAAAAAAAAAAAAAAAAAAAAAAGCAAACTCCTATCTCAGATCTAAGCCAAACAAACCTTAGTGAGTTCTTCGACTCTTAAGGGTCTTTCAGTATTCCTTACAGTTTTCCAAAAGGTTCCGTCTCCCCCATGCCCAAAGGATCTTTTGAATAAAAGGCAAAGGGGCCACCCGGCCCGTCTTGTGTAGTGACCTAGATCTCAAATAGGCCTGGCGTCATTGCAGGTTCTGAAACTGGGATCTCCACTGTGGCACCCCAGGGTTGTAGCCATCTTCGGGGTGGAAGCTCACAGGATTTGCCCTTCGCCTGTAATTAGAAATCGCAAATTTATGGTCATATCTCTCAGGGAAGGGAGGGAGTGGAGCAGGGAAAGAAGATCAAGGCAGCCTTGGTGCAGAGATTGGGAAGATCGTGTGTGGACTGTACTGAGTGCCCCGTTTCTTCAAACTGTCCCCTACCCCCAGCAGCCGGGCAAGGGATGGTATGCTCTTATGTGAGCAGACCGAGGAGGAGGGTAAGAAGCAAAATTCTTTGTAGCCCAAAAGAGGAAGAGGTAGGGGCGGCAGAAAGAAATGGAAAGCTTAGCCCCTGCGGCAGTGGGGCGCGCTTCCGAGGCAGTAGACAAGATTTGTTTTTTCCGGTGGCTCAAACCCAGACTGGGCCATCGGCTGGGGCCAGAGCCTCCCCTGAAGCCATCTGTGGGTAGCTGGCTGGGACGTGGCCTGGGACGAAAGCTCAGTTCTGGAGCTTTTCTTGTGTTTCTCTCTGGCGCGCACGCGTGTAGTCAGAAGCAGACACGTGCTGGGGAATGGTGGGTTGATGCCACCTTTGGGACATCTCAGATGTCTCCGGAGGCAGTTTTGAATAAAACTGCCTCCCAGCCTTCCAGATACTTGCTAAGACTTTCAGAATTCCATAGAATTCTCATGAACCTGCTTTGGATTTGAACTTGAATGTTAACTGGGAGCTGCGTGTAGACAGCGGAAAGGCGCCGTAGCTGAGTAAGCCCGTGTCTCAGAGGCCGCCTCTCCGCCAGACATGTCCTGTTTTTCGGGAAGCTGGTCGCGGGCTTGAAGCAGCAAGGAGGAACCTCTGCCTCGCTGGGCGTGAAAGCGAAATCTCCTGCTCCGTTGCCTCTCCGCTCTTGATCGATTTAGGAGCGTTTGGCGCCTCGGGTATTCGCAGGACCGTCCGCTGCGTCCTGAGAAATGAGCTAAGTCCTTGTAGGCACTTGTGTAAACTACTGGCCAGAGGGCCGCGCTAGTTCCCAGCGCAGATTCCGATGTCCCTACTAATCCATCCTGTTTCCCTGCAGGGGCCTTGGCCGGGAACGAAGGTGCCACCTATTCCCCGAAGATGGAAGACTGGGCTAGCGTGAACCGCACGGCCTTCTCCGCCACCCCAGCAGTAAATGGGCTTGAGAAACCCGCATTAGAGGCGGACATTAAGTACACCCAGGTAATCAAAGGTCAGGGGAAGGAGATGTCCTTAATTCGATGAGCGGAAGATTGCGGGAAGAGGGGTTGGGGGAAAGAGAGATGTAGAGGAAACTCACCCGGGCCAGGGGCTTCGGGATTTCTGGCAGCTGAGCCACCCTGCGCCCGCACGGGAATTTTCTCTTCTTTTCTCAACCGCACTACTTTGTCGGGGAGGTTGGCTTTAGAGGATTGAATTGCCTTTGCCAAGGTACTTATGCTATAAAAACTTGAACCTATAACACAGATAGTTGAGGATTCTTTTTCTTTACATCCCCGTTGATGAATACCATGATCCCCCTCACTTATTCTTATTATTTATAATAATTTGAGTGAAAATCACTTTGCCAGAATCCTTACTAGGGAAATTAGAGGCCAAGCTTTGCGTGGAGATAATTGAGGGGGCAGAAGGGGAAAAGAAGGATCTCCCGCCTTAGCAACTCCATATGCTGGAGAAGACGGCCGAATTGCCTGTTGATGGTCTGTCCCTCTCCATTCTCACAGTCGGCGTCCGGCCTCTCCGCAGTGGGAGGCTTCCTCCCCGCCTGCTCCTACCCGGCCTCCAACCAGCACGGCGTGTACAGCGGACCGGCCGGGGGTTACCTCGCCCCGCCGTGGCCTCCCGCGCAGGGTCCCCAGTTGGCGCCCTCCGGGGCCGGCGTCACAGTGCATGGCGGGGAGCTCGCTGTGGCGGCGTTGACCTTCAAGCATCCCAGCCGAGAAGGTGAGGGGCACGGGTGGGGATGGGTCGAGTGAAAGCAGAGCCGGTTACGAAAGGTTCAAGGGCGGGGGGCGTGTAATAGTGGGAAAGGTAGCGATAGAGATTTGGTACCGAGCATAAACCCTTCCTCCAGATTAAACGCGTTGCTTCTTGGAGCAGATTGATTTCTAACAGGTGTATGCCCTGATGCGTGTCACCAGAAAGGCAGGCAGACGTTGAGAGGGGCCCTGGGACTGCCCCTACCACACACACTTGTACAGAGAGAGAAGAAAGAGGGTCAGGTTCGGATCTGGTTCTTGTGCCCTTGGTCAAGCAAATGTTTCTTTCTGCATCTCATTACTCCATCCCTAGAAGGGTCTAGAAGCATCATTCAGGCTCACCTTTCTGTGGCTTGAGAAGCTTAGCCTTTTGTAGTGGACCTGCTCTAGCGCCTAGACCAGAACCTGGATACTTCCAGGCACTGCCCTTCTGTTTCTTTCCAGGTTCCTCTTAAAAAAACCAAAACAAAAAACTGGACCTTCATTCTTGGGAAAAGGAAAGAGCATTCCAACCATGCGTCCCTACGATTAGACTCTTTGCACTCTATATGGTTTGGGATACTTCTTTCCATGGCTGGGAGTTCTCTCTTCTCCTCCCCTTCCTCCATGATAAGCCAAACTAACATATTTGAGGTGTTTAATTGCTGGTCAACAGTGTCAGGGGTATCTTCTTACACTGACCTTCAGGTTCTGTTTTTTTCTATAAATTGGGAAAAGTTCATCTGCATTTGAGTCCTCATTTTCCTCATAGGTGAAAGGAGTGGCAGAATTTGCTAATTTCAAAGAACCTGCCTGCAATAGGTTCTGACCACCAGAAATATGCAACTTCAACTACCCTGAGAAAGGAAGGAGTCACCTAAGGGGGTCCCAGCAATAGCAGTGAAGGAAACAGAACACAAACCTTGGGATCAGCCTGGGGCAGAGTGGTGTTCCAGAAGGATCTTTACCAGTCAGATCCACCTCATTTCTACCAAGGAGAAAGATGGGGTGGGGAGGGGTGGATTTGGGCAGGAAAAAAGCTTTATTTCTAGGGAGACACAGTATCCTGACTTGAGTTGAGTGTGTGTATGTGTGTGAGAGAGAGATAGAATATGTTAAACTGCCCTCAAATCAAGTAAATCAATAAAAAACAAAAATACTTTTATTTTCACCTTTCTTAAAACACAAATATGGAATATAAATTACAAAAATTGAGAATTATAACTATTTTAAGCTTTAAACTAAATTTAAAAATGGAATACCAGTTGCTCATTTTTAAGAGAATCCAAGTAAGGGAAAATTAAAAAATTGAATATTAGAACTCCTCTAAAGCTTTACATTTAAGGAACAATAAGAGGTGTCAGAGTGAATGCTTTGCTCAGGGTCTTTCTTGTCCTTGGCCTCAAATCTACCTCAAATTCTGGACAACTGACCTTATATATGAATAAGAAATTGAAGTGGAATTTACCTCATTATACAAATCATTTAACTAAGCAAGTTAATTTTAATTAGAAAAGTATATCCACACATTTAAATGATTTCCCCCAGCACTGATCTCAAGCAGAAAGATTTAGAAAAAGACTTGCTGTTTTCAGAGCAATGTAGTCCTTTGCTAACTTTGTTTTGGGGCATTTCAAGCTCAACATTAGAAACGAATTACAACCCATAGGTAACAACCCAAAGGTAAAACACACAGTGCTGAATTCTAAACTAATTCGAGTTCATTGGGCTCGGGATTCAATGGTGGTTGATTTTCTTTAGAAGACACTTTCAGAAATGCAGAGCTATTGAATGGCATTGACATTCATGGTTCTTTTACCATTATATTCACTTCTCAAATGGTACACAAGTGTTTGCCTTTGAACAAGGAACACAAAAATAATTAGAATTGCATACCTATTTGGGTTAAGAATTTTTATTCTTAATGGTTGAAAAGCTGACTTCAAAGATTGTCCACACCACCAACTGGTCTTTGAAAAATTACAGTGCAAAGTAATCTGAATCACTGCCTTTTTTTCCCTAATCATGGCTTTAAAATTGTATTGAAACAATCCCATAACAATTACTGTATTTAATTGTTGTTCAGTTAATAAAAATAGTAAATTAGCATTTATTGAATTATTTTTTCAGTAGGAAAAAATTCTTTACTGAAAGCAATTTAATATCATGAATGCTCAGTAAAAACAAATGTTTTTGATTATCTACTCCATATAGCCTCCAAATCAGGTGCCAATGAACTTAGAGGTTACCTTAAGGGTAGTCTAATCAAATGTCAAATTAAGCATCACAATTTATGAATTTTATCTTAGTAAAGAGTAATGCCTGTGGGTTCCTTATTAGGTATGCAAGAAAGTATAATTTACATTACCCATCAGTGAAAGCAAGCTTTAATTCCTGGGAGCCTAAGGAATAGAAAGTTCCTGTTTATCTACATGTGGATAGGTGCTGATTTGATGGGAATTTCAACACCTATCCAATTGTCTTTTTATAGCCAAGGCAGGACCATCTCATCCCCACCCCCACACATGACAGACCTCACCAGATGTTCCCTCAAGACAACTAGTATTTACAGTGTGTTTTCAGAAGACTTCAAAACCTCAAAATTCTTCCCATCGGGGGTTTGGAAAGACTAAAGATTTGGAAATCAAATCTATAAGAAATTGCACAGATTCAAAGAAAGTTTTGTTTATATTTGTTATAGATAACTCTCATCTTCCTTTCAGTTATTTCTGCTCAGGATTAGTTCTTGAAAAATCGATCCTAAAAGCAACCTTTTCCAGAGAGCATTAGGGTGCAGGCGTTTGCCTGAGAGCCCGGCCGCTGGCCACGCGGGTCTCATTTGAACCAGCCCTGGGAGACTCTTTCCCAGACGCTCCTCATACTCCACCCTTTGTTTGCCCTCACCTCCTCGGTCCCAGTGGCCTTGAAATTGCAGTCACAATATTTAAAAAATGCGTGTGCCCCTAGAATTAAGTTAAAACTCCTGCAAAGCGTTCAATGCCTTAGAGCCCCAGCCTCTGACTCACTCTCAGTGCCCGGGTCCTGCGGTGGGAAAGGAAGGTAGCACCGGCGTTGGCAGAGCTAAAAAGGCAACAAGATTTACCCTGCAGAGGGGGTGAAATCTGTCTCTGGGCTCCCGGGTGTTTTATTTTTCACCATTTTTCTCGCTTGTCTCTAAGACAACAGGACCTAGGCGGAGAAACCTCCTCCTCCTCAGGGGTTTTCTAAACAGGTCCTCACCTAGAAGTGTGTGTACAGAGTGGAGAGAAGAAGTCTGAAAACTTCTCTGGCTGAGTGGCCACAACTGTTTAGGAAAGAGAGCTGAGAGGTGATGTGGAGGTATGTGGATATGAAGTGAGGTGGGAAGAGGCAAGGTGTGGGACAGCTGAGGGGTCACTCTGCCCTGGAAAAGTGTTTAGATCCACTAGAAACCCCCGAGAAACCAGATGTGTGTGCTGGCCTATGTGCGTGTGTACATGCATCCCTCTAGCAGAGGTATACCACCCAGCTCCTTACACTCACAGTAGGTTGCCCATGGGGCTGGAAGCACAGGCAGGGGCAGCTGCAGGGAAAAATATTCCAGAGTTCCCCCACCCCAAAGTGAGGTGCTCAGAGCTCCCCCTTCAAAAGAGGACTTGGTGGAGGGAAAATAAAGTTGAAAATAGATGTAAACAAGCCTTTAGATGTAAACAAGTTTGTGCCTCCTAGTACAGGACAAGCTGAGTGGCTAGGGATCCAGAAGAAAAACAGATGTTGCACAATGGTGGTGTCACTTTTTTGGCTTCCAGTAGCAAAACTTGGGTCCCTATCCAAAACCCCAAATAATAGAGCAACGTACAGAATGGCACCTGATTAGGCAAGCCTACTGTAACTTAATCCTGTGTCCCCTAGGCCCCAGGACCTGCTGTGCTTGAGGTGGTGAGGGAATCTGGATTCTCTGGTCGAAGCTGGCCCCTGGCTTACAGAGCAGCCACTTCCTTTGCAGGAAAGATCCTGGCTGCCCAGAGCCCTCCAAAGGTGTCTTTGGTGACTGGCACCCCACTCGATTTCCCCCCGCCTAAAGACAGCGTCCCAAGCCTCTTTGAGGGACAGCAGACCTGATGCACTGGCACCTAGCTATTCGGGTGCGTGCGCGCCAGCTGAGGTCTGGGGTGGGTAGGTGGAGGTTGGGAGGAGGGGTGTACGAATCTCAGTTACCTGCTCCCTCTCTCAGAAGTCTCTGATCTCAGAGCTTCCCGGGCCCGGGGGTGCACTGGGCAGTAGCGCAGCACTGCCCTGCACCCGTCGCCTTCTTTATTAAGCGCGTTGCAAAGAGAATTGTACCAAGTCAGCGGTCTTGCAGCGTCTGCAAAATGACCTTGCGAGGAGAGCCGCTTGCTGTGGTTGCCCTCGCAAGTGACTCCTTTAGGGGAGGAGGAAGGGTGGGCACCGACTGACACTCGGGGCTGTTTGAGAGAGCAAGTCTCTGCTTCCTCCTTCCAAACCTCGGACGTGTCTAGTGCTCGGAGCACGTTCACCCTGGATCCTCGCGCTGTCTTCTAGGTTTGCGGGCACCCTAAGTCCTCGGATCTCTGGCTCTGAACCGCGCCTTGTAGTGACCCGACGCCCCTGTGCTTGCTCCCGCAGTGGCCGACCGGAAGCCTCCCAGCCCCAGGTCCCCGGACAGCCTCAGTAGCTTACGTGCACTGCCGATCCCAGCTTCGACCTCCTAGGGGTAGCGCTTCCCAGAGCCAGACTCGGGAGGTGGCGGCGGAGCCGCAGGCGGACCAGGAAGCGCAACGAGGCCCTGCAACTCCGCGGTGCCGAAGGGCACGGGGACACGTCGAAGAGGTGCCGTGAGCCTGCCCACCGGGGGCGCGCCGCGTCAGCCCCAGGCCTTGCTCTGCCTCCCGGCCCCGCGGCCGCACTGCAGTTGCGGGTCAGGATTTTGAGGCTTTTATGAACTTTGGTTTTCGACTGTTGCACCCATGTCGTGACACTTGCTCCGGCGTGGCCTCCTGCGAGCAGCCTTTTCCCACTTCTTCCAGGATTGTCTGAAAGTCTTCCTCCCTCCCTCTTTCCCCACTTCCCGCTCTCTCCGTTCACCCTCGAGTTCCTTCTTTCTTTTCTAACTCCTTTCTTCCTACCCTACCTTTCTTTCCTTCCTCACTTCCCCTTTCCTTCTGTTTATCCTTTAAAGTTTTTCCTCTTTAGTCTCCCCTGCTTTCCTCTCCCCTTTCTGCCCTGTCTACCGTGCTCTTTCCTGTGTGCGAGTCCCGTCCACCACTTTCTCTCCTCCAGCCTTTTAGAGACAGCGATTCTGTTTCTTCTCATTCCTACTTCTTCCCTCACATCCAGGAATGCCTCAAAGGGGTCTCCGTGACAGTCCCTCCTCCAGCAGCTGTGCCTCCTTAACCTCCACCCACTGTATCCCCTAGCCCTAATGAAAGGATCTGGAACTTAGAACAGAGAGGCCATAACTTTTTATATTTTTATATGAACTGAAACAAAACCCCATGAATTGTCTTCTCTCTCCCCCTCCCCAGAATATTGTCTGATAATCTGCATTTTCTCTGTGCCCATTGACTGGGCTACTCTTTGCTTCTTCTGAGATGCTGTCACCCCAAAGAAGACTGGGGTAGGAGTAGGGGAAACAAGGTCATTGATATTTTCTTTAGTTAGAAAACTGCTTGCCCTGGAGGTGCCTTAACAACCTGAGAGAATCTGCACATGGTAAATGCATATCCACTGTTTCTGATGTTGCAGGGAAGCAGGTCAGCACATTTGTTAAAATCAAAGACTGTTTCTGGGTTACAAAAGGGCAATCTGGCTTCTGGTCTGCAAAGGGTAAGAGTCAGAAAACCCTGGAAAGTGCCTTCTAGAGCTGGACACAAGAGCAGTTAACTGCTTCCAAGTTCAGGCACACTGCTGGTGGGACTCTGGACATAAAATTGTAATTTTCGTAGTCATGAAAATGCCACTGGTGATAGTCTGACACCACCTGTTAAACATAGTTGCATTTAAATAAAGGAAAACATCTGAATGCTTTGTAGGAGGGAGCAAGTCTATTACCACTATGGACTGTTATATAGGCATGCCTCACCTACTCAACCCCTGAGTTTCCAGCATGAACACTATTAAGACAAAATTATTTTATTGGTGTACTCATTAGCATTTCCAGCCAGAGTGGGAAGGAGGTGAAAGAGCAAGTGAAATGGGAAGAGTGTTTTCAGAAATTTGTCCCAGGAAATTCCAGGTCAGCCCTGGGGAACTGAGGTAGAGAGGCCATATGCAGAAATCATCCTAAATGAAATTAATTCTAAGAGGAATAAACTGGCCAAAAAACAGTGAGCAAAAAAAGGACTTTTTCCAGAAAATTCTGAAAGCTAAAGAAAATTATCCCAGGCTACCAAATAATCTAGATATTTTTAACTACAAAGGGATCTTTGGCTAGTTTTGTTTTTCTTTCTTGTGTTTGGTTTTCTAAAACTAACAGAAGAGATTTTTGAATTGAAGCTTTTGCTTGTAACTGGAGCTGCCTGTTTGGACGTGTGGAGGGAACCAGTAAAGAAATTATTTTTGTTGTATCTTGTGGTCACACCTGCTGAAGGTATTAATCATAGAGGAATATCTGCCTTTTTCATATAGAAACTTTCCCCAGGTTTCAAAGTCTTGGCTTTAAAAAAAGATTCATTGTATAGATAGGAATATTGAGAGCTAGCCATTTGGTTTATTTTCTCAAGCCTCTACAGCAAGCTATAAATTGCAGGGTTTGAGCATGAAAACTGGGGTGATCCAATTTCATCAGAGAGCCAGAATTAGGGCTTGAACTTTGAGCCTGGGTTCCTCAGCCTACAGTATTAGCATTTTCTGTAGAAAAGCTGGTTACAATAATAATAGAAATAAGTATGAAAAAGAAGCATGTTCTCAAGTCCTCTGTCCTCTCAGCCTGTTATCACTTGCTTAGATGAGCTTTACATGCTTACTCATCCACAGGATTTTCATGTGTCTCTCTCTGCTGTCTAAAGGAGGACTGGCTTGCCTGGATTATGAAGATGGCATTTCAGCCCTTTCTGAAGAAATGAGAAGAATCTATATAAACAGCCTCTATCTCTGAGTTGCTTTAATCCCCATTTCTCTGTCACTTCCCATTTCTGGGTTTGGGCTGCTTGGTGAAGGGTGAGAAGAGCTGGAGAAAGCAAACCAGCATGATGGAAGGTGGCTGTGTTGTAAATGCCACCTTCAAAGTGAGGAGCTTTTTAAATCTGTCCCCTGTGGTTCCCCATAACCTGTGGCTGGAGATGAGTCTTTCCAAGTGCCTTGGCTCTGGGGTGAGCATTTACAGAGGAGAGGAGCATCCAGCCACAGTACCATATTTCACATGGGACATGTCGAGGTACCCCTTTACTCTTGAGGCTGTGGCCAGTCCCTGCTCCACCAAACTGTGATGGAGGCCTGTGACCTCTATGAACCTTCATGTTTCTATCTTTGAAATGAATGCTTCAGTGGTGTGACACCCATAGTGACCTGGTCTGAAGAAAGGCTGGCCCCGGAGTTGCTTCACCTCCCTAGAGATAATTTTTCTGTTAGCAAAAATTAGGAGAATCATTTCTATGGTTAATGGGGGACCCAGAATTTAAATATTTTTCCAAAGATCTCATTGGAATATTGTATTTTTATTCTCCATGCATATGACTGTATGGAGGTACTGGGGACTCTGATAAAATTATGTAGTATGTGTCAAGTAGAATAATTTGAGGAAGAATTGCTCCCCAGAGGCAACTAGTCTCTGCCCTAGCACCTGCCTTTTAATTTTTTTGAATTTAAAGATTTTTTTAAATATAGAGAAGTACTAAAAACATAAAAGACATGATCACTCAAATAACCATTTGATATTTTGAAAGAATCAAACATACACACACACACACACAATTGGAAAAACTTTTAGCAGCACAAAAACATTGCGATGAAAGTGAAAGTTTCTTTCTACCTCATCTCCATCCTTAAAGGTGAACTTTGTAACAGTCTTTTATGAATTCTTCCAGGAAAAGATACGCAGATAGCAGAATATCTGTGTTTCTCTGTATGTACTATTTAAAAATGCACAGCAAGGTGCTGTGATAGGTACACACAGATATGGTCTGGAGAGCTGATCTTTGCAAAGCCGGAGCTTCAGCTCCACTGTATTCACTTTATTGTATTGAATGGATGCATATCAAAAAGGGATTATTAAAAATAGTATTTGTAAAGAGGGCCAGCTTCATGCTTTAAATGAATAAAGACAGAATTTTGTTACATTCATTATTGGAGAAAGTGCTTGGAATGGCTTGCAAGAATTTCTCAAAGAAAAGTGGCTGCTTTTTGGCAAGGAGGAAGGGAAGCAAACCAAAGAAAAGGAGACAGAGGAACAGGAGACACAGAGCATGGCCCTTCATGAAGACAAACTTTTTCTACAAACCACTGAAGAGCATCCAAAGCTGCAAGGGGCTGGTGAGTGCCATTTTCCTTTTTTTTTTTTTTTTTTTGAAGGGTGTCAGTCTCTTTATGTTAGAAAACAGAGATGGAAACAAAAGGGTGAGGAAGAACTTTGTTTGAAGAAATATTGGATAAGAATGAAATGTAAAACCAATATTGGCACAAGCAATATTTTCACCTATCCCAAGTTCACTTGAAATCCTTGTGGAATTAACATCCTGATGGATGAACCTTGCTCATTGACAAGCATGTTTCCCAGTTTGTTTGTTCCAAGATTTCTGGTAAAGAGGATGGGATTTATTTAATTGAACAGTGGTCTGGGTTAGAGCACTCTGTAAGTTTACTGGCATCAATTTCTCTAGCTAGAATTATTACAGTGCCTTGCTTCCTTTTCCAAAGAAACTCTACCTGCTCCATGTTATGCTGGATAATATGAATTTAGAATCTTGCCAATATGTGCCCAAAGAGCACATGAAAAGATTGTGTATCCAGACAGCCTATATAATGTGAAACATTTGTTTCTCTTCTTTTAATGGGTGGGAATTATGCACAAAATTGTATTTGGTCTTCACCTTGACCTCGCTGTCTGAACTATAGCCTCACTCACTGAAGAAATGTCTTTTGACTGAGGTAATTCTGGCCAAACTATTGGATCTCAGCTAAAAAAAAAAATCCGTCTGTTATTGATTTTTTTCAAAGAGCAAAGCAAGGAGGAATCACACTGTCTTCTTTTTCAAGGCATTAAAATGAGAACCACACTTTTAGTCACAATCCAATTTGGAACACTTGAATTCTAAACACTTGTAACAATTATATTCAATTTATTCTTCTCTCTTCTTTGGAGTTGAAACCAGTTGAAATCCTAGATTCACTCTGAAGTGCTTTCTGCAGGAGAAGCAGTCTATGGTTCTTGGAACACACGTCTGTTTCTGGGCTGGCTAAATCCAAAAGTGGAATCCCAATCACAGTTTTCATGGGTGGTGGAATTTCAACTGCCTTAAAATTTAGCTACCTGGATTGCCTTCACTCTGTTTTCTTCTCAAGGATGAAATAAGCTGATCAAGTGTTCATTCAGCTATTAAATTACTCTTCCATCATGTAGCATATTATTTCCTTTTTCTCTGGTGAGATGTATTGGCTTGATGGATTATCTCCAGTCTCTTATAATGGTCACATAATGTTTCCTTTGGGGAGTTCTCCCAGTCTCTGATGGATGTGGTTTTAGCTTTACAAGATTTTATTTTACCCTAATAAGAAATAACAACAAAACAAAAATTCTTACCTGGATGCTTTCGATTTAATAAAAATATATTGGATGAAAATTGAGCAAAATATTTGAATAAACTGAAGGAAATTGAACTTTTAAAAAGTTGAATTAGAACCTAAAATTACAAAACATGAAACAAATGAAAGGCTTCTTTGGCAAACAGCTTTGTAATATGATTACGTCGATCTAAACACTAAAGGTATCTTTCTGACCACCAGGGGGAGCACACATTGTTCGATGAAGATAAAGATGAAAACAAAAGATAACACAACGTACAAAAATTCATCATTCTTGTTAAAGGATAACCTGTCCAGGTGTGAACAAGATCTGTTTACAAGAGGAGTGATTTTGTTGTTTTTTTTATTGTTGTTGAAATTGATAATCAGATTCTTTGATTCTGGAACAGAGAGGACAGGCTGGGCATATGGTGAAAAATGGATTTTATAGGCTTATCCATGTGGGAACTATCAAATTAGTTAGCTAAGAAGTAAAAAGCAAGTCTAAAATAAGTTTCACTTCTAACTTTCACTCCAATGTATACATATATCCAATTCTTTGAATATAGAACAAGTAAATAGGAGTTTTTAAAAAGCAACCTAATTGAAACTGATGTTCTTAGGAATTAAAATAAATTTTATTCATATTTGTGAATTTTTGACATTTTTGACTAATTTTCATTTGAATTTCCTTAATTTTAATCAATGTGACAATTTTTAGTGATCTCTTTAAATTTCTTAATCATTTAAAGTCACAATTCACATTTAAATAAGGTCAAATATAGAGAGGCAGCGAACAGTAAAAAAAATAAGTATTCCCTCACTTTTCTTTTTATTTTAGGATAAAATCTAGAAAGGTTGCTTACAGGTGGGGTAAAGAGAGTTTCTTTTTTAGTTTTAAAAAAGAAATGGAGCCTTTCTTACTATATTTAAGCTGGACTTTTACATATGTTAACTTATGGCTATCAGCTGTGGAACACCTCCTGCAGGAAATAGTCTGGGAATAGATGGGGTGTGTAGTACATAAAAGTTGGCAGAGCTGGCTGGGTTCAAATCTCAGTTTTAACACTTAGCAACTGTGTCACTTTGGGCAAATTTAAACAAAACATATCAGCCTCAGTTTCCTTCTCTGTCTAATGGGACTAATAGCTCTCTCCCTGCACAGTTGTGAGGATTAAATTTGATGTGTAAAGAGTAGAGACTTGCTTTGGGTCCTGGTTAGTCATTATTAGTGTTGTTATTCTTTTTAGTTTTCTTTCTTTCCTTCCCGTTTTGTGTTCCTCATCAACATTTTATGGCAAAATCATATCACAGCCCTGCAGGCCATATTTGAAGAGACCATCAAGAATACTAACGCTAGTCTCTGAATTTATTGAAACTTTCAACAGCATCAGAGTGAGATGCCACTGACAGTTACTAGTAAAATTTGATGGTCCTGGGACATTCACCAAGACCTGAAGAGTATTTGATGATTTTATTGGCTAGACCTGTGAGGATTAATGATTGCCTTAGTAGCCATCACTACTGTATTGAAGTAGATTGTGAAGTAGATTTTGCAAGTCCATTTAGATCAATATGAAGTAAGCGGACTCAAAACTGGTGTAGAGAAACTTCATCCTACTCTGTTCACATAACTGGGGCCAAGAAGCCTGTTGTATCTGTTGCTGACCTTAGCATGCTGATTCTGAGCAAACATGTTGAACTTTGGTTTGTGTCTTCCTGTTCTTTGCTGAGTAAATAAATTTTTTAAGGTTAAGCCAACCCATTTCTGACACCCTCTGGCTGGCTGCCACTGGGGACTCACCACTGGGGGGCCAAAGAGCACAAAATCCTTCAACTCATTGTCTTCAAAAAGAGTCTCATATTGAAAGTCTTCCCCCCTGGAAGTTCCCGAAAGACTTTTAGAGCAGTCTGGAGAAGAAATGACTTGTCCTCATCAAGTGTCCATTCAAAGTTCAAAGTGTAGGTGAGATCTTCATATATTGCTGAAGTTTAATGAAAGAAAATCCGCAAGCATTGAAAGCCTTAAGAAAACACACACCAAACTTTCATGACAAAATAACATTTAAAAGGTAGCTGCAGAATTTAGTATTTTACTAACATTCATACTCATCTATCTAGATCTTACTTAACAATGCTTCTTTGCTCCAGAAGGTGTCATGGGTTTATTCCAAATGTGTGTACCCTTATCAATCAAATGTGAAGGGTGCACGTTAATTGAATATGCAGTTGGGTTCCGACTCAAAATTATTTAGAGTACATTCTCACAAACCAGATGCTTTCAAAAGTAAACAAAGTTATTAAGAGATTTATTAGAAGACACATACATTAAAAAGTGCAAAGTGTAAATAAATGTTTATAAGTATGTATTTCATTTCTCTTATAATATGCATGAATTTAAACATTAAAAGAAAATGTGCTGACTACAATGTACTTTTAGTTCCTATTTAGACTTTAAAAATAGTCAAAGGTGCCTAGCATATTCAAAACTGAGCAGACTCTATCCTATGTTGTTTGAACCATGGGATAATGATTAACATTTCCCCCAAACAGCACTTTTTTGAAAGAAGCTCCAGAGTGCCACTGGTAATTTGAATTTCTATTTTTGAGCACATTCTACAGTTTATGGCCAGACTCATTTCTTTCTGTACAAACTTCCAGGTTGCTATGCTCAGAACGCTACCACACTCTTTAAATTTGGATAACACCATAGTCAAGTAAAACAGTTGAGGCTTCATGATAATATTTACATTGAAGTGGGAGAGGCCTGAGAGGAAAAAAGTTCAGGAAAAGCAATGTTTGGGTCCCTCTGGTCTCGTGGAATGGATTTAGACAAAAATGTAAAATAGTTCGTACCTGAGTTGTGCTTGGAATGAATGAAAACTCTATAGTTCAGTCAAAAATGTAGCTGTAAGAATTTTATCCCATTTAGTTGAGTGAAAACAAATTAGCATAGGTAATTTTTTCTTGTAAGTTCCAATTTCAGTTGTGATATTATCAATGGCTATAACACTGGTAAGTATTGGCTCAGTAAAGAATTTCTTTTGAGAGTTTAACGCACATGAAGATAATAAATGGTCTAATTTCCATCTGTTTTTTTCAGGGTAGAGCCATTAAACATGGGATTTCATGGATGAAAATAAAAATCTCATACCCTTATACATGTAAAATATTATTTCAAAATAAGTAATATGGGTTAAGAAGGAAGTAATAGTAGGAGAATAATTTTTATTTTTGAAAGCCATTCTCTCTTTTTTTAAATTTATTTTATTGATTATGCTATTACAGTTGTCCCATTCCCCCCCCTTTATTCCCCTCCACCCACACTCCCCCATTCCCTGCCCTTTAGTTTTTGTCCATGGGTCATACACATAAGTTCTTTGGCTTCTACATTTCCTATACCATTCTTAACCTCCCCGTCTGTTTTCTACCTACCATTTATGCTACTTATTCTCTGTACTTTTTCCTCCTCTCTCCCCCTCCCACTCCCCTGTAGATAACCCTCCATGACTTATATAAATCCTTTTAACATTTCATATAATAAAGGCTGGGTGATGATGAACTCCTTGAACTTGACCTTATCTGAGAAGCACTTTATCTGTCCTTCCATTCCAAATGAAGTTTTGCTGGATAGAGTATTCTTGGATATAGGTCCTTGCCTTTCGTGACTTGGTATATTTCTTTCCAGCCCCTTCTCTTTTTTTTTTAATTTTATTTTTTTTTGTTCAATTAGTTATTTGCATTCTCTCCCCTCCCCTCCTCCCTTCCCGTCCAGCCCCACTTCCCCCCCTGCCTCCCTCCTCCCCCTTAGTTCTGTCCATGTGTCCTCACCAGTTGTTCCTGAAAACCCTTCTCCCCATTGTCCCCTCCCCCCTCTCCCCTGTCTATTGTTAGACTGTTCTTAATTTCAATGTCTCTGGTTATGTTTTGCTTGCTTTCTGCTTTTGTTGGTTATGATTCAGTTAAAGGTGAGATCATATGGTATTTGTCCCTCACTGCCTGGCTTACTTCACTTAGCATAATGCTCTCCAGTTCCATCCATGCTGTTGCAAAGGGTATAAGCTCCTTCTTCCTTTCTGCTGCGTAGAATTCCATTGTGTAAATGTACCATAGTTT
>PVJI01019552.1:0-30806 GCA_004026765.1 Micronycteris hirsuta | reverse complement strand
GACCTACATCCAAGAATACTCTATCCAGCAAAGTTTTCATTTAGAATGGAAGGGCAGATAAAGTGCTTCTCAGATAAGGTCAAGTTCAAGAAGTTCATCACCACCCAGCCTTTATTGTATGAAATGTTAAAGGGAGTTATATAAGGTATGGAGGAATATCAACAGGGGAGTGGTAGGGGGAGAGGGTGGGAATGGGGCATAGAATAAGTAGCATAAATGGTAGGTAGACAACAGACGGGGGGAGGTTAAGAATAGTATAGGAAGTGCAGAAGCAGAAGGACTTATGTTTATGACCTATGGACAAAACTAAAGGGTGGGGAAAGGGGGAGGTAAGGGGGTGGGGGGCAAGAAGGGGGGGAAGAGTGGGACAACTGTAACAGCATAATCAATAAAATATAGTTTAAAAAAAACAAACAAAAAAAAAGAAAACTATAAGACACTGAAGAAGGAAACTGAAGAAGACACAAATAAGTAGAAGCATATACCATGTTCACAGATAGAAAGAATTAACATCATTAAAAAGTCCATGTTACCCAAAGAAATCTATACATTCAATGTAATTCTTATCAAGATTCCAATAATGCATTTCACAGAAGTAGAACAAATATTTCAAAAATTTATATTAAACCACAAAAGGCCCTGCATAGCAACAGCGATCCTGAGAAAAAAGAACAAAACTGGAGGAAACACACTACCTAATAGCCAACTATACTATAAGGCCATAATAGTCAAAACAGCATGATACTGTCATAAAAGAGACACATAGATCCATGGAACAGAATAGAGAGCCCAGAAAAAAGCCCATGCCTTTCAGTCAAATAATATTTCACACAGGAAGCAAGCACATACAATGGGCTAAAGATAGTTTATTCAATAAATGGTGTTGGGAAAATCGGACAAATACATGCAGAAAAATGAAACTAGACCACCTCCATATGCCACACACAAGAATAAAATCAAACTGGCTTAAAGACTTAAATGTTAGGCTCAAAACCATAAATATCCCAGAAGAAAACTTAGGCAGTAATATCTCAGACATTGTTCACAGTAGTATTTTATCTGATACATCTCCTCAGGCAAGGGAAACAAACAATCAAAATAAACAAATGGGACTACATCAAACTAAAAAGATTTTGCACAGCAAAGGAAGCCATCGGCAAAATAAAAAGACAACCTACAAAATGGGAGAACATATTCACCAATACATCTGATCAGGGGTTAATATCCAAAATTTATAAAGAACTTATAAAACTCAACACCAAAAAAACAAACGACCCAATTAAAAAATGAGCAAAGGACCTGAATAGACATTTCTTCAAAGAGGATATACAGGTGGTCAATAGACATACGAAAAGATGCTCAATATCACTAATCATCAGAGAAATGCAAATTAAAACCACAATGAGATATCACCTCACACCTGTCAGAATGGCTACCATCAATAAATCAACAAACAAGTGCTGGTGAGGATGTGGAGAAAGGGGGACGCTTCTGCACTGTTAGTGGGAATGCAGACTGGTGCAGCCACTGTGGAAAGCAGTATGAAGATAACTCAAAAAATTAAAAATGGATCTGCCTTTTGACCCAGCAATACCACTTCTGGGAATATATCTGAAGGAAACCAAAACACTAATTTGAAAGAACATAAGCACCCCTATGTTCATTGCAGCATTATTTACAATTGCCAAGATATGGAAGCAGCCCAAGTGTCCATCAGTAGATGAATAGATAAAACAACTATGGGACATTTACACAATGGAATACTACTACTGGGCTATAAAAAAGGAAAAAAATTTTACCATTTGTGACAGTATGGATGAACCTGGAGAACATTATACTAACTGAAATAAGCCAGTCAGAGAAAGACAAATACCATATGATTTCACGCATATGTGGAATCTAATGAACAAACTGAAGTAACAAGGAAAAGGGGACAGATTCACAGATGGAGAGTAGGGTGACAGATAGTGGAGGGGGATAAGGGGGTAGAGGGAGTGAACAAAAAGGAAAAAGGACCCATAGACATGGACAGCAGTGTGGTGATTGCGGGGGGCAGGGGGATACCATGGGGTTAAGTGGTAATGGAAAAAATACAATAAATAAATAAAATAAAAATTATAGGAAGTGCCAGTTGGGCCAAGGATAGTTCTCAACTGTCTGGTTTGGACAGAGACCACCATAGGCAGAGGGAGGAGCAAATCAAGTGAAGAAAGTGGAATAATAGATCCAGTTTGAGTGATTTTGAGTTTGAGATGCCCAGCTAGAATTCAGGCCTGCTGATTAAATGCCTCTAAGGAGATTTCAAAGGAAATCCAGCAAACATGTGGTAATATTGACAACACCGGGTTGACAAACATCTGCAGCAAACCCTCTCAGGCACACTAATGAGTTCTGACTTCTGTTATTTTGGACCATGTAGTTTTTCTGCCACTGACATTGGGTAATTAATTAATTTTTATTATATTTTAGAGAGATATTTTGTTAAAAGAAGTAAATGTTTTCCAACTCAGAAACAGTCTTTCTAAAAGACAGTTTAATACACCATAATTTCTGGTTAATCTATTTATAATGTCTTTTTTTAATAAAGAAATTTGAAAGCAAGTTCAAGTTCAAGGCCATGAATCACGCTCTTGTTCAGACATTTTTGACATTTCCAATTTTAACCATGTCACTAAAATGGAAAAATTCATGATTTAGTAAGCCGAGCAAAGCTCACTGATCATCCAGTATTTAATTAGAAAATCCTCAAGTTTTCAGTGCAAGCCATAAACTATATTGGTTCAACTGTTCTACACTAATCTATTAACCTATCTATTAAAGTTTGAGAACTGAGACACTACAAAGTATTCAGCACGGGCTAAAACTTTGGACTAATGGTCATATCTGCAATAAATACTCTGAACTGAATGCCAAGGAACAATTTAAACAGCACTGTTTTCTTTGAACAAACCAACTACGCTCTCTCTATTTGTTTTCAATTAATAGTGAAATTTCCTTATACTTTTTTCATTAAAATGAACTTATAATGAAGGCAATAATTACCAATGCTTGCACTTTTTTTTGATGTAGTAACATTATATACTAAAGGCAGAAAGATGTGTTTGTGTTTTTATGCCATTTAAACCACATAAAGAATGAAAGATATAACAATTTCAGAATACCAATGTTAGGATTCTTCTACAGAACTGCCAGTGATGGGGCCCTATGCTAAATACCTCTAGACCTTCCTAAATTTTACTTTCTTCTTTTTTTGATCATCTACCTGCTATTAAAAACAAGCTACGTTAGGAAGATAAGCACTCAGAAAGTCAATCTAAACAAAAAGGGAAAAAAAGAAAAGAATTAAATAATGTAACAAATTTTACTGGTATACTTGTTTAAAACAACAGAAACTATAATCAAGCCACATCAGGGAATACAACCCTTTCTCTGGGCTCCTCTCACGATGATGGAATGCTTTTCTACAGTCCTTCCAGCCTCCTGGTAGTTTTCTACTCCCTACACATCCTTTCTGCTAACTCCAAACATTTCCTTTGCTAAAAAAAATTTAGTAGAGTCTTTTCTTCAGAAAAATAGGCTTAATAATTACGAGCTAAGAGCTTGAACTCTGGAGTAAGACAGAGCTAACATCCACTTTAAAAGTTACATGATCTGTGAAAGTTATTTAACCTCTTTGGAGCTCATTTATCCTATCTATAAAGTGAGTAAATAGGGCATTACAAGGATTCACTGAGATAATACATGAAAAAGACTTAAAACAATGCTTGGTACTCAGCAACATGAGTATCAGCTATTATTTTTATTATTCACTTGGAAGGCTATGGATGAACAGCTGAGAAAGTGGACACGCTACAATTATTCTCTGAAAAATAATGAGGTGAAGATGAATGACCTTCAGAAATCTGCACTTGACAATGGAGTGGTTTGAAGCAAGGATGACAAGATCAAGCTTATGCCTTAAGCAGTGTAACTTTCAGTATCCTAAAAAGGCCCCACTGACCCCAAAATACCCTTTATATATTGTTTATGTGATTGGTATTAAACTTACCAAGATACGGAGGCACTAATAGTCTAGGACTGGCTTTTGTAAATAAATGGTTGCCTCCTGCCCAGTCAGCATGACCTTCTCCACTTATAATGTTTACACCCACTACTACCATCTAAAAAAATATCCGCTGTAGGAAGAGGGTAAAGATTATTCCCAACCTTGGGAAAAAATGACATTAAAAATGTGGATACAAGTCTTTTTCTATACGGTTGAATTATATGTTTCTTTCAAGCGAAAACCAAGTAGCAATTATAGTTTTAAAGTCAGCCCATGACTTCTGTACTGTCAGCCTTTTGGGAGTCCGCTGAGAGTTTTCACTATTGCACTCCAAGCTTATTCTGCACTATGTCCTAATTAGATTAGCCGCATCACTTGAATCTGAGATCATCATAAATCACATGGTAGAGAAGCTAATGAACCCAAATGCTGAGATACAGCCCTTAAAATCAGATGGGAAAAGTCTACAGGGCTTTTGAGGGGAGGGGGCTGTTTAAAATGATCAATTTAGTTTGAGAATCCTTTCCAAATATTCTGTTAGAAACCTTTATTCATTTAGTGCAGCTGTTGACAAATTCTAATTTGTATAACTGGCAAAATATAAGAAGGCCTAATAAACCAGGTGAAATTCCATATTTACCTGTTATTTAAAGAAAAGTTTTCCAAACTCAGAGTAAACAAAAATATTTTCACATTCAAAATACTAAATGTTCTTTTCCTATTCAGTTTTTCTTTCCCATTCAGGGATCTAAGAAAGAAAAAAATCAATAAAAGAAACTAGAAAATAACCCAATTATAAGAAAATATTTAATATCCCTGATCAAACTAAACAAAATTCCATTGTAAGTTTTGTGCAGAATAATCATACAAGAAATTTTAAATCCACTTTTTTTCTTTAGTCAGTATGACTTTGTGTATCTCCTTTACAGACAGTATAAAGAGCCTAAAACACCTTTAATCAAACCTGATTTTACCTGAGGTTTGGATTTAGCCCATATTATCTTTCCTTACTTATGATTCCATTCACTAGATTATTTCACTAATGTGAAAAAATGTGCACTGTGGGAAAGATTATTTGCGGGGGGGGGTCTAAAACTTTAAAATGCTAAACTTAATTTACCATAAAAATATGGATGCAAGTAATGTATCAAACTGATTGAAACTTACTTCTGACCATATTTTACAAGAAAGTTGTGAATATCTGCAATATATTACAAAGAGAACGTTGCTTTGATGAAACAATTATTTTCACAAGTAATAGCATATGCATTAAGAGATTGGGGTAACCAAATGATATCTGCAATTATTTCCTTTTATCTTTGTCTTATTTTCTTTTCAAGAGGCTATTATAATCACAAAAGTATTTTATGCTGTAAATTACCGTTGCCATGAGGTCCGAAAGTGGTGACCATTGCCCCAGTTTGTAAAGCCTGTAGAACACACATACGCGCAGGCACAGACCACCTCTGGAAGAACGGTGCTGTGATTTCTTCTGGCTAGATGAGCAGTTTAGCTTGGGAATGAGGTGGAAAAAAGACTTCTTTTCTCTTTTTTATTCTTGTACCATGAACCTGTGTAACCTACTCAAAAATAACAAAATATCCTAAAATTGAAACATTTAGAGCCAAAGATGTGTGTAATCTTTTTTATTATAAAACAGAAAGATTACAGGACAATCAGGACAACCTACTATGTATGAACTATAAAGGATGTTTGCGAAATTAGACTACTTTGACTGCTCAGGAAGACAAATCCAGATGCCCCGAGGCTCAGCAAAATGCTGGCTCTGTGGTGTGAGTTGGCTCAAAGAAGGAAACACTGCTCAGCCTCTGAGATCCGAAGGCTCCCCCTTTCTAAGGAGACCATCTCTTCAACCAGCAGGCTTCCCTTGGTCTGCTCCTTCACAGCTGCTGCCCCTCTACCCATCCTATAAATATGTAAAGCCTTGAGGGATAGGTTCCTCCCCTGGAGCCACCCCTGGAAGATGTAATCCAGCACCACAACACAACAGCTCGGGGATTTTAGGCCACTTCACTCCAGGTTTTACTCAACTACCCCCATTTCATATGAGATCTGTCAGGAAAAAAATCCAGCCACTGTTAATATAATGAGAATAGTTTGCATGACATTGATGTAAACTGGCAGCCAAGGAGAGTGGACTGGAATGTGCGTGTATGAACAATGACGACTTCGCTGTACTAGTCAGTGGGGGCGGTAGACACTGTTGAGTGTGCATGTGTACTGTGTTACTGTGGCATTCAAAATGACTAAGCAAGTACAACAATGAATCTGCATCAAAGTTTGCATGAAGCTTGAACATTCCTCCACAGAAAACTATCCAGATGATTCAGAAGGCCACAGCTAATGGGCAACTGTGACTGGCAGCTTTATCACAACAACACACCTGCTCATGCATCACATTTTGTGCAGTTTTTTTGGTGAAACATCAAATCACCCAGGTGATTCAAATCCCTCTACAGCCTAGATTTGGTACCCTGCGATTTCTGGCTTTTTCCAAAACTAAAATCACCTTGGAAAGGGAAGAAATTTCAGACCTATAAGATTCAGAAAAATATGATGGGGAAGCTGATGGTGATTAGAACTGTGTGAGGTCCCAAGGTGCCTACTTTGAAGGGGACTGAGGTATCATTGTCCTACGTACAGTGTTTCTTGTATCTTGTATCTTCTTCAATAAATGTCTCTATTTTTCATAGTACATGGCTGGATACCTTCTGGACATCTCATATTTACCGTGCATGACACTAATGGTATATGTGACCAAGTTCTTCTGTACAAAATTATACTAGTTCATTTACTCTGTATATATTTATGAAGCCTCTGCCACGTGTCAGGTCCTGTATTAGGCACGAAAAAATCTATGGCATATAATTCTTTCTATAAACTTAAAAACTATAATTTCTAAGACTAAGTCAGAGTAATCATTACATTCCATTTATTGAATAGCCTCCTATGTGCCAGGATTATGTTAGATGCTTACTGTACATCATGTCTAATTCTTAATGGACATTAATATTTCTGCTTTATAAATGAGGAAACTCAGGATGGAAGGATTTAAGAAATTTTCCCAAGGCCGAACAGTTGGTGACAACTGAGCCAGAATGACAGTTCTATCTGCTTCCAAAACCTGAGCACCTCCTGCTGGCTGGACTTCTGCTGCCTAGGTGGAAAATAACCAACTTTCTATCTTGTACTGATTTAAAATAAGTGCTATTTTTCTTTTGTATTGTTATTTTTATTCAAAAACACTTCAATGCAAAATTCCTAAAAATACAGGAAAGCAAAGATAAAATATAAACTTAATGAAGGCAAATAAAATAATGTTGACTATTCAAGCAAGTTGGTAGAGAATACACCAAATTTTACAGGGTACTAAATTAACCTAGTGCTTCAATTTTACCTAGCTGAAAATATCATTTTTTATGACTGCTTCTCTTTTTGGCTTCAAATAAGTGGCATTAAGGAGAATAGTATTTCCCTCGCTAAAATAAATTAGCTCTTTCATTTATGTGATGAAGCACCCCCAGGAGACCAACTATGTCAACTTCTACCTTGTCTTCACAGTAATGTGAAAATCCCATCTACCATCTTGGATATGGTCTTCAGAGGCCTAAATTTACAAAGCCTCTGTAATTCATTATATTAAATATTATTGAGTACCAGTTACAAGCTATGAACTATGCAGAAGAGAAATCTGACCAGCACCTTTCAAGGGAGTTCTTTATATAAAAAAAACTTCAACCCTGGACACCATAGTTATTTTTCATACTAATGAGTTACTTTTTACTTAAAATTTTAAGATGGGGTTAAGAACCTGGGGAGAAAGTATATACCTTTTACAGCATATACTAAACTTTTTTTAAAAATTAGCAGGGGGCAAAAATCCCAAATCCTTTCAAAATTCTATCAATATTTTCATTGTAAATGCTTTTTTTCAGGAAATTCTCAACTTGGCATGTAGTATATTTTTATAAATTCTTGAAAAGTTAAATATCAAGGAGTCTCTTTCAGCTATATCACAATAAAATTATAAAGGGGGATGAAGGCTGTCATTAATGTGTGCAACAATGTGCCAAAAGTGAAAGGATTAAGAAGTCCAAATTGGCAGCTACAGAAATAGTCACATGGATGTAAAGTACAGCATAGGGAATATAATCAGTAATATTTTATTAACTATGGCGTCAAATGGGTACTAGCACTTTCTACATGCTATTATTAAAATAAACCAAATTATTGCTGCTCTTACATGGCCAAATTTTAAAGCAAGAACATATTTAGAAATTATTTAGTCCAACTCCATGTTTTTAAAGAATGTAGAAACAGAGGGAATTATGAGAGCATTATCTGGAATTAACAAATAATCTTCTTTGTAATATGAATTCATTGATGTATGTGTTTGTTTCTCAACTCTTCATAAAGTTCTTTGAAAGCAGAAGAGCAGAAGTTTTCTGCCCTGGCTAAGTGGCTCAGCTGGCTAGAGCATTGCCCCATACACCAAAGAAGTTGAAGGTTTGATCCCTGGTCAGCACTCATACCTGGGTTGCGGGTTCGATCCCTGGTCAGGGTGCATTCAAGATATAACCAATCAATGTTTCTCTCTCACATCAATGTTTCTTCCACCCTTTCTCTTTATCTCTCTCTCTCTCTCTCCACCTTCCTCTCTTTCAAAAATCAATAAACATTAAGGTAAGGATTTTTTTTTTAAGAAAAAGAAAGAAAGCAGAGGTTTTCCATCAAGTGCCTATTGAGTACATACTACAAGGGGGGCACTGTATAGGATAGGCAGATCCAGAAATCAATAATTGAGACACAAAGAGGTATTACTATGAGAGTGATATACCAAGCCCTCATAGAACTTCTAACTATTTAATCACATCTTGAAGGATGGTTAGGCATTCACTGAGCAAAGAACAAGAGTGGAGAGTGTCCAGTGGGTTCCATCCCCAAAGCAATGGGAATGGTGTAGGCATTTAAACATGATATAAGATTTGCCTTTTATAAATAAACAAAGAAAACAGAAACAAATTCATAGATACAGAGAACAAATTGATGGTTGCCATATTGGAGGGAGTTGGGAGATGAGTTAAAAAAAGTGAAAGTATTAAGAAGTACAAATTGGCAGTTATAAGAATAGTCACTGGGATATAAAGTACAGCATAGGAAATATAGTCAATAACATTTTATTAACTATGCATGGAGTCAAATGGGTATGAGAGTTATTGGGATGATCACTTTGCAAGTTACATATATGTCTAACCACTATGTGTACACCTAAAACTAACATAATATTGTATGTCAACTGCAATTGAAAAATATGTTTTTAAAAACACAGGGGCAGATATTGACCTCAGATGGGAGTAGAGATCTGCTGTCTGCAATAGCAGAAGGAAAGGAGAAAATAATAGATAGAACTGCAGATACATTGATAAGATGAGGGAAGGGGTCTGTCTACTGGCTTCTATTTTCTCAGTGAAGCAGGAGGCAAGGTTATCTGCTGACAATGGAGCAAGGCACCGTTGTGATGATCGTGCATTTGTCAAAACTCAGCAAACACACTGAAGACTTATACATGTCATTATATGTCAATTTTACATCAAAAGGAAAAACTGTAAATATCGAACTCTAGTTATAACACGTGCATGAACCTATCTAACCCAAATCTCTAGCAGTACATAGAATGTTACCATTACCCCAGCAGCTTTTAAAACTGTGCTACTTATATCAACTGGTTTTTTTTAAGATTTTTATTTATTTATTTTTAGAGAGAAGGGAAGGGAGAGAGGAATAAAGGAAGAGAAACATTGATGTGAAAGAGAAACATTGATCGGTTTCCTCTTGCATACACGCCAACCGGGGAACTGAACCCACAACCCAGGCGTGTGTCCTAACTGGGAATCAAACTGGCAAATTCTTTGTTTACAGGTCAATACCCAACCAACTGAGCCACATCAGTCAGGGCTCATATGTTTATCTTATTCACTGTTGTATCCTCACTACCTATCCCAATGCCTGGCACGTAGCAAGTGAATAAATTAACATGTGATGTGATTGTTTTAATTTGCATTTTAGAAATATCCCAATATATGGCCAACTGTGGGAGTGGAAGCAGGAGAGGAGAAAGAGGATATCTGAACTGTGAAAAAGAGGATGAAGAGAAACCAGATGCCACATGTAGGATTACTTCCTCTGTAACCACCCCCCATACCTATCAGCCCACCAAAATATCTCATGCTTACCAGATTCTCAATTTATACAAGAACCAAGATTATAGTACTTATCTGATTTACTAAGCAAAAGTCTTTCAATTAAAGGTAATGAGATTTTTAAATTAAAAATGAACTCATTATATAAGAAATAAACCCCATTTTTTATTAAACTAGATGCTAATTAAAGTTTTTAATTTAGCTCAAATTAGCTACGTACCACCCAGAGCCTTAGCTATATATAGTGCTCCGAAAGGACCAAACTGGCACCCCACTATATAGCAAGCTGGGTCACTGAATAATCGTTAATATACAGAAAATTAATGTAAGCTTTGCATTTATTGCTTGCCAAAAGACAACAAAATGCCAAGTTTTCAAAAATAATGTTTTCATATGATTGTTATTTCTGAATAGATATAATTAGTTGATTAAAAGCAATTGTTTGACCCAATGGTTTCCAGTATTAACAAAGGTTCTAAAGCCCATCTTTCTCAGTGTATCAGCAATTCCATTTTAAGGAAATAATCACTCTGTGCATCAGCTGAAGACCCACCCAAATAGTTAGAAAAACAAAGGCCAACACCTCCATCTTGGGTGAGTGTTATGGCCTCTGGGTCTCCGGGTTTTCTATGTGCAAGTTGTGATGATAAAGCCAGCCATACCTTCTGTCCAGGTTGCTACAGAGATCAAATGACATCATTAATGTAAAATCAGTTATAAACTGTAAAAAATGTAAAAACCAAGTATTTTTAAAGGGAGTTTCTTCTTTACATGACAAAAGGCAGGTTCCCTGACCCAGGCACGCATGCCCTTCCTTCTGGACCTGAGCGCGTGCAGTCCGACACCGCTCGCGGTGGACGCCCACACGCATCCTGTCCTGGGGCTTCCCGCAGGCATCGCACAGTCCCAGATTTTTCAAAGCACCTTTTACTTTCCTGTCAAGCACGTGTTCTAATTACTCTTTATTTTAAAAATCTTCATAATCAAACCCCAATTCAAAAATCTACTTTTCTGCTTCATTATTTAAAAAAAAAATACCCTAACTTGCTGTGCACAGATTACTTTCATCTCAAAGTTCCAATTTTGGATATAACAAAAAGAGATAAAAAGAAATTTAATAAGATTCTAATAATTCAATAAGATTCTTATAAATTAACAGCTATTCTTTTTACCTTTAGACTGTTTTAAAGAGGGAGAAATCATTCCACAGATTAGTTGACAACAATGAAAAGCATATTATTGTCTTTAATACAATAAATACACAATAACGATCCTTTTACTTAATATTTTGTATTAACCTGGTTGAATATGTGGTAAATAGGCAAAAAAAAAATCCTAGAGGAAGGAGGCAATCACTTAAAATGCTAAAATTTATTTCACCACTTAGTTTGGGTTAAAACAAATAGTTTAAGAATTCAGAGAAATAAATTTTTAAAAGTTAATTTTCATTTAAATTTAAAAACAAGTACTCAAGACTTGAAAATATTAATGAAAAAATCATATTCTATATATAACTGGAAAATAATTACTAAATTCAGCAAGTAAAACTGGTATAATGGATATTTAAGTAGATCGGTGCAGAGCATATGACTGTAATACTTACAAATTGTGTGGGAACATTATACTGTGTATCTTATATGATACACAGATGATTCATTTTGTCTCTGAAAATTTTCAGTATGTTAGCACAGCAAAAATCTCTGATTATATGTTACCACAAATAATTGAGACCCAGAGTTATTATTTGTTGAACTTCTCTTTGTGTTTAAAAGACAAAATTAGTTTTTACACAGCAGATACGTGTATACACAATGGCCCTCTTTATGGAGCCCGTGTTTTACCAAGTCCCCTTTTTGTCACTCTACAAAAGGGCAGTGCTAGCTTACCAAGGAAAGAGCTGAAAAGAACAGTGGCAAGAGTAGATGGGCGCCCCACTGGGATGTATAAAAAGTGTACATTCCCATGTGAAGAAGGTGCGCGTGTAGCACAGTAGGGAAGCAAGTCCTGAATCCATCGTGTGTTGTACATGATCTCAAGTGGAGAAAACCATCTGTCCTTTTGCCCTGAAAATGCACCCCCTGGGAGCCTCTTCTCATAGCCCATTATAGCTCCCTTCAACTCTGACACTGCATAGGCTTTGAACTGATGGCCGTCTGTCACAAAAAGTTCTTCTCAAGCCACTTTTCCCCAGCAGTTTCAGAGGGGTTACTCGGAGGTGACCAACCGTGGCCTATCTCATCTTTTTGATGAGTTTGTCTAGGGCACAAAGCAAGACAGAGATGTGAGTGTCTCTCTTTGTAGCATCTTGCCACACACTGAATGTAGTCAATTATAGAATGTGCAGAGGCGCCTGAGGGAGAAGAAAGGATTGGAGAGGAAATCTATCTTCACTTGGAAACAAGTGGTCTTTAATGCCAACGGCCATTTTCCCAAAGAATTTTCATTATTCTGTTTCTCTGACTGTTTACACAAGAAATATTAATAGAAATGACAACTTCTATTTAACCCCAGGCAAAATTAAGAATAGAGTACAATGTCAGGTTTCTCTCTGTAAAGATTTTCAGAAGGCAATCACTGGGCGAAACTGTAGAATTATAATAGGCATGCAGGGTTATGTACCCACCACCCTAATGCAAAGTGGCAAAAGCCTTTCCAAAAGTCTTTGACAGGAAGCCATGCAAGTGGTTTTCCTTCCTCTCCACCTGCTTCCACTGGGCAAACACCTATGTATTGTTCTGTGTTAAAGACAATGTTGCCCTGGCTGGTGGCTCAGTGGACTGAGTGCTAGCCTGCAAACCAAAGGGTCGCCAGCTCCATTCCCAGTCAGGCCACATGCCTGGGTTGCAGGCCAGGTCCCCAGTAGGGGGCGCTTGAGAGGCAACCACACATTGATGTTTCTCTCCCTCTCTTTCTCCCTCCTTTCCCCTCTCTAAAAATAAATAAAATCTTTAAAAAATTTTAAATTAAAGAAATTTAAAAAACAACACAATCTCTTCTATAAAGTCTTCCCGAACTCCCTCTTCTCCATATATACTGCTCTCATAGAACTGATAACATTTAATTACACTTCTTACATGTGTGTCTCCTCTTAGTGGATGATGAGCACTCAAGGATAAAGATTTGTACACCTAACACAGTGCTTGACATATAGCAGGCACTTAACTATCTGTCCTGTAATGCTTGAATTCTTCCACTGATGGAGAGCTACCACATGGAAAAGGAGACGTTTTTAAATAATCTTGTCTGGATTCAAGCTCCGTCCTGTAGCGCTAAGAAGAAGTGGTCCGCCACGCACCTGAAGACCGACACCCGCTCTCCTTTCATATCACCACCACAACCTGTAGCTCTTGTCTATTTCAAGCTAAATATTCCCACTTTCTGCTGCTATTAGCACTCCAAGATAAATTTTAGATGCTCTGCTGTTCATCTTTATTGCAATCCTCTAGAACTTCTTTCGTTTGTCAATATTTCTTTTAAGGCTAAAAAAAAAAAAAAAAAAACTGCATGCGTGGTTCAACCTGCGCATCACACAGCAGCACTACTACCTAACTTCGTCACAGGCAAAATAGTATTATCAGTGCAGCGCTACATGTCTCCCGTCAGCCTTCTCCTTGGTATCCTTCCATCCATGCTTCGGAAAGAGATGATAGAGAACTTCAGTGGGATTAGGACCTCTGTTTTCTCCATAACTAATGTATTTAATCATACAGACAGGAGACCCCTATCTGTTATCATCCACGCATTCATACTAATATAGAGCTTTTCTGAAAAGCCCAAGACTATATATAGGCAGTTGCTTCAAGTAATTAGCCTGACTGAGGACAGGCAGGAGTGAGGTGAGGCAAGGGATAGGGGACAATCTTACTGATTTCTTCAGTTTTTAAATGGAATTTTTTAAAATTTCTCCTCTAAAAGTATCTAGCAACTAATATGGATTTTTCCTGCATGTAAATATCAGAACACTATCCCAAGAAAACATGTGTTTTCATTCACTTGAAACAACAAATAGGAGTCTTTGTTGAAAATATTAACACATAGTTCTGATAGGTTGGCTCAGTTGATTGGGCATTGTACTGCAAAGTGAAAGGTCGCCAGATCAATTCCCGGTCAGGGACCATGCTCCAGTTGTGGGTTCCATCCCTGGTTGGGGCACATAGAAGAAGCAACCAATCAATGTTTCTATCCCTCTCTTTCCCCCCCCTTCCCTTATATCTAAAAGTAAATAAATCTTTTTTTAAAAATAAGAAAATATGAACACATAGATCACAGAGAAATTTCACACAGTAGTGAATACCTTGGGAGTCTTTCAGATAACTTAGATTATACATCATTTCTATGTATCTAGTTCTGTTCTATAGTCCAATAATTAGAGTTCTCTGGCCCAATTAACACATTTTAATATTATTATGTTACAACATGTCTTGTATGTGAATATTACTTCTCATTTCTAGAACTGCCATATGTGTCATTATTTTAATGAGCTTGAGGTGAATTAGCACACCAATTCAGGCTACCTCTCTGCAGCACAATATTAGAACCTGATCTATATAATTTCAAACCTTGAATAATCTACTAGTCAGACAGCATGAAACTATAAATGTACAATGATTATACCCTCTGTCTAGGATTCATTTTTCTCATGTGTTGTCATAGTATATTAAAATAAGAAATATCTGGCAGTTTCATCAAAGAAAAAGGCTGGACACCTTAGCCTATTAATTTTTATTGAATTTAGTTCTATAATTCCTTGTGAAATATTTTATGTTTTCCTATGAAAGTTATGTCTGTAGAGCTGAATGGCCATTTACCACTTCTTACAGTATTCTGAGAACTAAATATTCTGCCAAATATATAAGAAATGTATTTCTTATAAAAATGTATAATATGCTACACTGAGCACTTAGGTTTGGCTAATTGTAGAAATTGTCTTCTGTTAATGATGTAGTTAAAATGAGAACAACTTCCCCATGGAACACCTTCCAGCTGCAATTCTGTTCAACAAGAATTTGGTGACTTGGACCCGATGTTCATTTCCACTGAAGAATTTTTACTTGACAAGTAATATTTCTAAGAAAGTAAACTAATCCTCCAATTTGTTATAATTGGTTTAATAATCAGTTTCTAGTTCTGTCTTGATTATAGCTGTAAGATTTTCACAGTCAAGGACAAGAAATGCAACAACTTAATGTTTAGCCATAAAGAAAGTAACTTCATGATTTTTCAAAAATATACCTCTCCCATGATCAAAAGTAAACTCTGAGTTCTTGGAAAGTGAAATGTGGATAAAAGTAAATAATCTAACATTAAAGATATTTTATAAAACACATTTTCTGCAGACCAGACCAACGATGAAAATCCTAAAATTAAGAGTACAAACATGAAATTCTAATCTCTATGGGTACTGAAGGATAGTGCAGAGTCTAGGATCCAGCAAAGGGTTTGCAAGACATCATCTTATGAGAGAACTATGGTTCCTAGAGCTCTTCCCCACGTTGATCTGCACCCCTAGTTTCAGAATAAGCACATTCTCACCAAAGCCTTCAGCTTAGAGCCAATGCAAAAACACTTCATTATAAAGTAATAATCCTCTAAACACTGAAATTTAAGTATTTGCCTTGGCTTTAAACTGTTATCTTTCATACAAGTGAATGCAAACTCTCTGTGTCTCCTATAGGACAAAAGAAAACAAAAATATTAAGCACTTCAACAGGATTCAATAGGACTGAACAAGAAAGATGAAAATATAAGCAAATTTTGAGTATTGCCTTCTCTTCACAAGAGGACATTACTATATGTCTAAAAGAGGTTTAAAGACAAGAAACTACCCAAACATCCATCCTTTAAGAATATTTTCTAAATTAGAAATCCAATCTGTTAAAGCCACAAAAGATGAGTCAGTATCACCTATAAAATATTCTTGCCATGTAACCTGAACATTATCAATTTTACAGGAAACACATCCTTTGGCTCTCTGAGAAGCACTATGGCTATCAGCGAAAACAAGCACTTTACAAAAGGCAGCATGAAAGGAGCCAGGAGGAAAGGAATTGAACCATTTTCTTGAGAGCTTGTCTGGAGGTTCTAGCCGGGGAGCACAGCCACCTGTATACCCTTGACCAAAGACCGGTCCTCTCCTCTAGTTGGGAAGGTTATCCTCTTGGATGGAGCACACAGAGCACGCAGCTTTGAGAGGGACACACGTAGATTGGTGAGGGAGGAAGGGGACACCTGCCGAGCCAACCAGATCAGCCAAATCAACCCTGGCAATCAGTGGGGTGATAGGTGTTGCAGCCAGTTTGCCCTCACATCTGGTTGATCCGTTTTCTAAGAAAGATTGGTGTGATATGAAAATACCAGCTAAGTTCAATATAAGAAATACTGGGAAAACATTAGTCATGAGAACTCAAGGAACCAAAATAGCCTCTGATGGCATCAAGGGTTCTGTTTTTGAAGTGAACTTTGCTGATCTGCAGAATGATGAAGTTGCATTTAGAAAATCCAAACCAATTACTGAGGATGTTCAAGAAAAAAAAAAAAAAAAACACCCTGACTAACTTCCATGGCATGGATCTTACCCACGACAAAATGTGCTCCATAGTCATCAGTGACAGACTATACAGTTGAAGCTCATGTTGGTGTCTGGGACTACCTACTGATAGTTATTTACTTTGTCTGTTCTGTGTTGGTTTTACCAAAAAATGCAACAATCAGATTCAGAAGACTTCTTATACTCAGCACCAACATGTCTGCCAAAATCAGAAGAAGACAGAAATCATGCTGGAAAAGGTACAGAAAAAATACTTGAAAGAAGTGGTCAATGGACTGATTCCAGACAACATTGGAAAAAACATGGAAAAGTCTTGTCAGTTTGCTTATCTGCTTCATCATGTGATTGTTAGAAAGGTAGAAATGCTGAAGAAGCCCAAGTTGAAACTGGAAAAACTCATGGGGCTTTATGTTGAAGATAGACGTTCTGGAAAAGCTACTGGGGATGAGACAGGCACTAAAGTTGAACAAGCTGACGGACATGAACCAGCAGTCCAAGATTCTGTTTAGAATTCAGACTTGTAATGGTAACAAAATGTCTTATGTGTGTCGGTGAGGGTGTGGGGTAAGGTTCACAGGAAACACAAGAAATAGAGGAACAAGTGAAATAACACCATGCACAAACAAATAAGTAAATTTGGAACATGGGATATGCTACAAGATAACTGGCCTGGTATCTTCAAAAAGTTAGCCATTAAAAACAAAACAAAGCAAACAGGAAATCCCCTGACCAGTGTAGCTCAGTTGGTTGGGTGTCATCCTACAAAGTGAAAGGTTGCCAGTTCGATTCCCTGACAGGGCACATTCTAGGGAGACAGGTTCAGTCTCCCATCGGGGTGTGTACAAGAGGCAACTGATCGATGTTTCTGTTTCTCTCTCACATTGATGTTTCTCCCTCTCTCTCCTTCTCCTTCCCTTCCCCTCTCTCTAAAATTAAGTAAATAAAATCTTTTTCAAAAATCAGGAAAGAAAATCTTCTACTGTTAAAGGAACTAAGGAAACATAGCAACTAAATTCAGTGCATAAATCTCGTATTGACTTTGGTTAGAGGAAAAAGCATGAGCTAGAAGAGACATTTTCATTGTGGGACAAGGTTTATCATGGTAATATTTATAAAGAAAAATTGGAATTGATCTAAACATACAACAATAAGAAAATATTTAAAAGAATTATAGTATTGTCATAACATCAACTATTTATTATTAATAATAATAATCACAACTAACTTTTAAAACCTAGAATAATAGAAGAGGATGGGTATCATTTTGTATATAAAATCCAGGCCTAATATACAAAATAAGAATCTATCTATGAATTATGTGTTGCGCTTTTTCTTTATATTTCCTCCATTTCTGAAGATTTCTGAAGATTTTTGTTTAATGGGAAGATACTACTTTTATAATTATTTTTTTAAAATGAGTTAATGTTTTTTTAAACAAGAAAGTTTGGCCACCAAAAAAGACACTTCTCACCCTGGCTGGTGTAGCTCAGTAGATTGAGCGCGGGCTAGTTACCAAGCGGTCCTAGTTCGATTCCCAGTCAGGGCACATGCCTGGGTTGCGGGCCAGGTCCCTGTGAGGGCCATGTGAGAGGCAACCATACATTGCTGTTTCTCTCCCTCTCTGTCTCCCTCCCTTCCCCTCTCTCTAAAAATAAATAAAAATAAAATCTTAAAGAAAAAAAAAGACACTTCTCAAAAAAAATAGAGATTCAAATATAATATATGGATATTAGGTGACATTAGAACATTATCAATCTTTAGGTACGATAAAAGTATCATTTATTCTTAGAAAAGCTATGCTAAAATAGTGATGAAGTATCATTTCTATATCTTACATTCAATGGTTCAACAAAACACATATATATAACTATAGAGGTATATAAATGTAAATACATAAATAAAGAAAGCACATATGTGAAAATATTAGATTTAGATGTTAAACAGAAAACAAGTGAGACAGTTCAAAAAACATTTTACAATATTTATGTGTAAAAAAATAAGTTCCACTTTTTTTAAAGACTCTTCTAAATAAATATAGTTGACTAAATTATTACATACTAGTCAACATTCACTATTTTTCGAAGAATAACATTAATATTAAAACTAAAATTGTTAATTAACTTGATTGTGATAATTACTTCACAATATATATTAAGTCATAATGTTGTTCACCTATAAAAATCACTGTGTGCAATCTAAATATACAGTCCAACACAAATAAACCCTTTTATTATAAAATCTTTTTTTACAAAATCATAAGCATGTAATTCTATAACATAACAATATCACACTCAAGCACACCATATGAAATTTTAGATGAAATGTTCAGATTAAAACTATAAATTATTATACCCATATTATTACCCTACTAACCGCACTCAAGCAGGCCTTAATTTTGCTGGACCCTGAATACAATTTTTTACCAATAAAGCTAAGAAACTAAAACTTTGCAGAACATGACTTATTTTCGTTGGCCGTTAAGAATGCAATCAAACAACTATAGAGTACAGGAGGTTGCAATGAGTTGAGTCTGTGTCATGCTATAAAAATGTCTATCTTGAACAAATCCCCAACATCAGCTTGTTATATTTTTAAAATTCCTCTCCTATTCCAAAAAAGGCTTAAAAAAGCCCAAGATTCCAAATAAATATTTTAGAAAATGGGAGGTACAGGAACAGCATTTATTTTGACATTTTAGCTTTCTTTTTAATCAAACAGTAGAAATTCTAATTTTATAAAGGACTAGCACTCCACCTCTCAAACTGATTTTAGGCACCTGGATATGAGCTGGTTGTGACCTAAAGAGACAACTTAATAGTTTTTAACTACTAATAATTTACAAAAAAACATGTTTTACATTCAGGAAGTGCAATGGCATTAAAGAACAGAAAAAGCCACTTCCAAGTTCTTAAATAGTCATTTCAAAAAAAATCGTTTAAAAGATCATATCCAGCTAGTTAATAAAGGCAACACTAAAGCAAAAGAACTACAGATGGTATTTTCTCTTAAAGACCATAGCTTTATTTTAGAGCAATATAAGCAATTTTACTAGTTACCCTACTATAACTTTCTTCCTTGAAAACACTTCACTTCCTTGAAAACCCCCAGAACAGTGATTATTCTTTCCAAGTTAGAATAATACACACTGCCATTAATATAATAATAAATTCTGCCAGCTGAGCCTATGGGGTGTGCCAATATGCCACCCTGCAAACAGCAGAAAACCAACTTAATAGGAAACTGATGAGTCACACAGAGTTAAATTATATTTTTGCTTCAAGTACATTTTTAAAACTAGCTCTTCTCTCAATGAAATCATGTTTTCATATGAACACTAAAGTTCATACTAAGCAATTCTTCAGCTACTCCAAAAATAAAGTAGAATGTTGATGGATTTCTGGCTGGGTTTTAAATCCAGGTCCCCAAGAATAAGAGCAACAGAAACCAGTTTCTACAAAGCCTTCAGGACAAAACTTCATGAATAGCAAAAGTACTTCAAGAATGATTATTATAATTAGAATAGTCCTTTGTACTTAGAAAGTACAATATTTTTCCCTTTATAGCACAAAAACTGAACCAGAAGTCAGAAGTGGAAAAAAAATAAAGTTGTTATATTAAATAAGAAGGAAATACATATGTATATAGCATAAAGACTGTGTCCACCAAAAATTATTGATTTAAGCTAAAGGGTGAAAAAAATCAACAGACTTTGGAAGTAATTCTGAGAAAACTTCACTTAACTGTTTAGGGAATCAAGAACAGTTAAAATATTCTTAAATATTATTTGTTAATTTCTTATACTAGTTTGATCACTCCCTTTAAGAAGTCCCTACAAAGTCAGTAAGAATACCAGCAGATATTACTTTCATTCACTTTCTTTTTTTTTTAAGATTTTATTTATTTGTTTTTAGAGAGAGGGAAAAGGAGAGAGAAAGAGAGGGAGAGAAACATTGATATGCGAGAGAAACATCAACAGGTGGCCCCTTGCAGGCTCCCGACCAGGGATCTGGCCCACAACACCGGTGTGTGCCCAGGTCAGGAATCAAACTGGCGGCCTTTCAGTTTGCAGGTGAGTGCTCAACCCACACCAGCCAGGGCAATTCACTTTTTAACATTCAATTTAACCATATGCATTATGAGCTGTACAAATGTTCATAAAGTTTGAATCACCAATTCTACTTGTTAGAAATTATTAGAAAGCAATGCACAAAAAGACATATATCACATTATTCATTGAAAAGTTATTTATAAAAGCATTGAAAATAATCTAGAGGTATAAAAAGGGAATTGTTAAACAATGGACAATCCATATGAATATCATACAGAGATTTAGCATGGTTTTACAATGACGGTATACTACCATTATAAGAAAGTATTATTTCTACTTTTACAAGAAAAAATTGTTTAAGTTTTCTGTGTTTTAGATATACCTTTGAGTCTTAAGAACATTCATTTGAGCTATATATTATTAGGTTACTTGATTCAGACTCTACATAACAGGCTTTGCTATAACTTAAAGGCTTATTGTACCTAACTATGTCTGGTTACTATATAAGTTCTATTACTTTTGCTCAAATCATGGTAGAGCATCAAATAAACAAAAGACGATAATCATACTTTTAAGGAGAGCAAAATATTATAATGCTTTAATCAACATAAAAACAGTCTGAAAGCCTGAAATGCTCACAGAAATAACTGAACAGCATTAACTAGGGAGGACTATGGCACTAAAGAGGAAGAAGTTGACTTCTGGCCAAGAAGGAGGTGTAGGTAGATACACCTCCTCCCACAACCAAAAGAAGGACAACTGCCACAACACTGGAGGTATAGTGGTTAGCATAGCTGCCTTCCAAGAAGGACAACGACAAATTTAGAAACAAAAATAACCAGAACTGCCAGAAAATCAAACTGTATTTAACTCCTTAGTTGTCATTCATTCAGACTGGTAGGAGGGGCAGAGATGGACAGCAGGGGCAGAGAGGACCCACAGGAAGGTGGAGGCTGGCAGACCAGTGGTCCAACATTTGCATGCAGAAAACCAGGAAGAACAACTGGGGAGTGAGACAGACTGCACAACCCAGGGTAGGGAACTGGAAAAAAGCCTCAAAACCTCTGGCTGTGAAAACTTATGGGGGTTGTGGTGGCAGGAGAAACTCTCAGCCTCACAAGACAGTTTGTTGGACAGACCCACGGGGTCCTAGAATGTACACAAACCGATCCACCTGGAATCAGTACCAGAAGGGCCCAATTTGCTTATGGGTAGTGGGGGAAGTGACTGAAAGCCAGCCCAGATCCAAGCAAGTGGCATTGTTCCCTCTCAGACCCCTCTTCCCGACACAGCACCACAATGCATCCAAGAGGGTTGCCCCATCCTAGGGAATACCTAAGGCTCTAACCCTTACTACATAACAGCTGTGTGGAGACAAAAAATATGACCCTAATGAAAGAACAGATCAAAGCTCCAAAAATAGAACTAAGCAATGAAGAGATAGCCAACCTATCAGATGCACAGTTCAAATTACTGGTAATCAGGATGCTCACAGAAATGATTGAGTATGGTCACAAAATGGAGGAAAATGTGAAGGCTATACAAAGTGAAGTGAAGGGAAATATACAAGGAACCAAGAGTGATGGGAAGGAAACTTGGACTCAAATCAACAGTATGGACCACAAGAAAGAAACAAACATTCAATCAGAACAGAATGTAGGAACAAGAATTCAAAAAAAAAAAAAAAAATCAAGAGAGGCTTAGGAACCTCTTGGACAACTTTAAACGTTCCAACATCTGAATCACAGGGGTGCCAAAAGGAGAAAAGGAAGAGCAAGAAATTAAAAACTTATTTGAAAACATAATGAAGAAGAACTTCCCTAATCTGGCAAAGGAAATAGACTTCCAGGAAGTCCAGGAAACCCATAGAGTCCCAAAGAAGTTGGACCAAAGGAAGCACACACCAAGTCACATCACAGTGACATTATCCAAGATTAAAGATAAGGAGAGAATCTTAAAAGCAGCAAGAGAGAAGGAGACAGTTATCTACAAAGGAGTTCCCATTAAGACTATAAGCTGATTTCTCAAAAGAAACCTTACAGGCAAGAAGGGGCTGGAAAGAAGTATTGCAAGTCATGAAAGGCAAGGACCTACATGCAAGATTACTGTATCTGGCAAAGCTATCATTTAGAATGGAAGGGCAGATAAAGTGCTTCCCAGATAAGGTCAAGTTAAAGGACTTCTTCATCACCAAGCCCTTATTATATGAAGTGTTAAAAGGATTTACCTAAGAAAAAGAAGAAGATCAAAACTATGAACATTAAAATGACAACAAACTCACAACTCTCAACAACTGAACCTAAAAAACAAACAAACAAAAAACTAAGCAAACAACTAGAACAGGAACAGAATCACAGAAATGGAGATCACATGGAGGGTTATCAGCAGGGAGGGGGAGGGGGTGAAATAGGGGGAAAGGTACAGGGAATAAGAAGCATAAGTGGTAGGTAGAAAATAGACAAGGGGAGGTTAAGAATAGTATAGGAAATGGAAAAACCAAAGAACTTATGTGTACTAAGCGGGGGAGGGATGCAGGTGGGAGGGAGGGAGCAGTGCAGAAGGAAAAAAATGGGGGGAATGGGACAACTGTAATAGCATAACCAATAAAATATAGTCTAAAAAAAAACAATAAAAGGAAGAAATTTATATAAAACGTAAGTTCTTCAATTTTTTCCAAAAATGAAAGTAGTACCTCTGTATGTAGCTGCTGAGTTAGGTAGTTGCTATCAATAAGTTCAGCTTTTAGACCAGACTAAATAACACCCAAAGATTTGCTTTATTTGGCAGAATGCTTTAAAAAGTTATTTGAATGCTTTTAAGTGGATTTTACACTCCAATCTGATGACAAGATATCCTGGTCTAACAAACATCATATATTACTTGCCTGATATTTGAGCTTACCTTCTGCCTTTAGACTTACCATCTTTTTTGGACTATAAAATGCACTTTTTTCCCCAAATTTGGGAGGAAAATGGTGGTTCATCTTATAGTCCGAATGTAGCTGAATTATAGTCTGAATGTTATTTATGATATTAAATAGTTTACATTTTTTGCTTCAAAAATTTTTTCCTATTTTCCTCCTCTAAAACCTAGGTGCATCTTATGGTCCAAAAAATATGGTAAGTCCTACCTGAAAAATCCTCAGTCTATATTTAGTTTTATTTCTTCTCCTCCTTCTCTTCTTTTCTACAAGCTGATCAAGTTTTACAATTTGGGAACCATTGTCCTAATTAACCTTGGGCAATCTCAGCAAAGTTCAGAAAACCTCAAAATTATTTCTCTATATTTTGCCCTGGTGAAAAACTTTATCAACCACAAAACAATTTTCCGCTAGCCATATGTTATTATCTAAAAAGAAAAGAGTGCTCCATGACCAAAAATGTTTAGAAAATATGATACCTATATTTCCCATTCCAGAGATTCACAATACATAAATCTTATGCTCAGCATCACTAGCCATCAGAGAAATGCAAATTAAAACCACAATGAGACACCACTTCACATGGGTCAGAATGGCCATCATAAACAAATCAACAAACAACAAGTGTTAGAGAGGTTGTGGAGAAAAGGGGACCCTGTTAGTGGGAATGCAGACTAGTGAAGCCACTATGGAAAATAGTATGGAGTTTCCTCAAAAAATGAAAAATGGAACTGCCTTTTGACCCAGCAATTCCACTGCTGGGAATATATCCTAAGGATCCTGAAATACCAATTCAAAAGAACCTATGCACCCCAATGTTCATAGCAGCACAATTTACAATATCCAAGTGCCCATCAGTAAATGAGTGTATCAGAAAACTGTGGTACATTTATACAATGGAATACTATACAACAGAAAGAAAGAAGGAGCTCCTAGCCTTCACAACAGCACGGATGAAACTGGAGGGCATTATGCTAAGTGAAATAAGCCAGGCAGTGAAAGACAAATACCATATGATCTCACCTATAAGTGGAACCTAATCAATAAGACAAACAAGCCAGCAAAATATAACCAGAGACATTGCAATAAAGAACAAACTGACAGTAACCAGAGGGGAGGGGGATGACAGGGGAAAGAAGGGAAAGGGTCATCAAGGAACATGTGTAAAGGACACATGGACAAAACAAATGGACTAGGGTTGAGGGTGGGAGATGGGGGTGGGTGGGACAGCAGAAAGCAGAGGCAGGAAAATGGAGAGCACTGTCCTTGAAGAATTTTTTAAAAATACAAAAAAAAATACATAAATCCTACAGTAAACAAATCTGTTTAAACCAGTATATCTCTAATTTGTCTGGAAAACTTTCTTCCTCAGAACGTTTAACATTTCTTCCTCAGAACATTCAAAGAAGTGCTGCTCTGAGGAACAGAGCTGGACGCGCTGTAGCGCAGGAAATACAACAGAGTGGATGGATGTGGTAGTAAGACAATTCCAAAGTGTTCATAAATAGATTAACGGCAACCAAAAGGGAAAGACCACTAGAAAGCCATGATGCTCAACTCTCCTGCTCATACATTTCATCACAGCATCAGAAGAAAACACGGTTGGTTCATCAAATTTCTAAATCATATAAAGATAAGAGGAGTAAGAAATTTATTAAAAGAATCATGACCCCAACAATTCCTGATAAGGATGGTGTTGAGGTCTATATAAATAGATGAAATTTTATTGAAAATCAATATAAAGTCTTGATTTATTTTCCCATTCCAAACCTCCCACACACACACACACACACACACAATACCATACAACCAAAATAATAAGGTGACAGAACTTAAACAGCAGCATATACAAAAAATACTTGGCGGCTTTCATCAACACTGAACTCTGTGTTAGTCAGCAGAATTATGGGACCAACAAGACAATTATTGCAATTTTAGGTTGCATTAGTTAGCAGTACAGTATTTGGAATTAGGAAAGTTTTCTTCTCTCTCACTCACATGCCTATGAGGCCCCATCTGGAGCTGCACTCGAGTGTCCATTCATCACATTCATCAATGTACACATTCATCAATGGGCAACACTTTAAGAAAGAAGAAGGCCAAGTGGGACACCGAGTGAGCTAAGGACATTTATTCCCAAAATAAACATATCAACAGGAAATATAATAGGTGATTTCAAACATTTGAAGAGCCGTCATACTACAGAGGTATTCAATTTATTTTTTGTAATGCAGGAGGAATGGAGTACAAAATGTTTGTCATCAGCACACCACATCAGGAATATATTTAGGCAACAAGTATTTATTAAGCCCCCCCTATATACAGCTGAGGTGTGTGGAATAGAAGTAGGAATCAAAGGACCACCAGCAATAGAAAGCAGCATCAGAATTTTCAAAGCAATCTGCCTTCTTGTTGCATATACTGTGGTACACTTATACAATAGAATACAGCCTTTAAAAAAGAATAATATGAATCAATTAGTATTGGGAAGACACACAATCAACTAATAACATTAGACTCCTCTACAGAGAGAGATGAGATATTAAGTACCATTTATAATGCAAATGTTTGCATTTTTGGCACGTGCATGTATTATTTTAATAATAATAACAAAAATGCTATAATCAAACACAAAGATAGGGATCATCCTTGAGCAATACCTTGACCAAAAGGCAACAAATAGAAGCATCCACAAGGGAGAGAGGAGAGGAAGCAGCCTTGACAAAGGCAGTAGAAACACAGATAAACTTCTTAATCTTCCCACTGAGGGGAAGACAATACAGTCATCCCCCAATCCTCAGGGAATATGTTCTAAGACCCACCCCTCCGGGCACTATTTGTGCCTGAAAATAGTACCAAACCTGATATTACTGTGTTTTTTCTATATATACATATATATGATAAAGGGCAATTTATAAAGTAGGCACAATAAGAGATGAATAATAATAAAATAGCTATATATGTGCATGTGTGTGTGTATACTGTACTAAAAGTTATATGAATGGCTTTGGGCCATTATTAAGTAAATGAAGTAACTTGAACACAAGTACGGCAACAGAGAGACAGTCTATCTGATAACCAAGACAGCTACTAAGTGACTAAGTGGAGCGTCTACAGCGTGGAGATGCTGGACAAAGGGATGGTTCACATCCAGGTGGGAAAGTACACGATTTTGTCACACTACTGAAAATGGCATGCAATTTAAAACTTATGAACTGTTTATTTCTGAAATTTTCCATTTAATATTTTCGGACTGTGTTTGAGCATGGGTAAGAAACTGTGGAAAGTGAAACCATGGATAAGGGAGGGGAGATACTCTACATCCTCATTGTCCTCACAGCCCTTCACTTCTTGCTCTTCTAGGGCAGCCTTTGTACAGTTTATAGTCCTGCCTTCCTTAGTCACTGGGTATTCTTTAAAAAAAGGGGGGGGGGCTCTCAACTGGGGGCAATTTTGACCCCTATGAGACATTTAGCAATTCTGGAGACATTTTTAGCTGTAGAAATTGAGGATACAACTTACAACTAGTTAGTGGAGGCCAAGGATGTTGCTAAACATCCTACAATGCAAAGGATAGTCTCCCACGAGCAAAGAATTATCCAGCCTAAACTGTCAACAGTGACAACGTTGAGAATTCCCTGCACCACTGTTACTTAAGGCCACCTGAGTAGATCTCTGTTCTTTATACCCAAGACAGTGTAGCCAGTGTCTTCACGAGAAAATAGGGCCAAGGATTTGAACTGATGTTTAAAAGAGCCTGCGAGGCTCCTTAAAAGTAACTGCCACAGAAGGCAGCCTGGGGAGGGGTTAAAAACGTTACACTTGACCTAACAACTGACAGAGATCATTTTTCTTCAGAAAAGCCATCCAATTGGTGCGTCACCAGCATTTCTGCAAAGTATCATCATACTCATTAGAGAGCTTTCCTATTTTCTTAGAAAAAAATTAAGAAATTCAAACACCAACTTCTCAAATTATATGTTACTATTTTTGAAATCATAAAAGGTAAATGAACTGGATATATGAGTTCAAATATCAATTATCATTGTAGTTTTAAATTGTAAGAATTGGCTACAGTTGGCTACCGACTATACTGTTATAGCTTTTATTTCTCTTGCAATCTTCAGTCTGCCTATCTGACACCGCCATTCCTTCACACGAGCTTAGTAGCCTACTTATTTCTTTAAATAGTAAGGCATATGGGACATGGTCTCATCCACAGTAACTCACAATAAATGTCTTATTAGTCAATTGAATGAAAAGATTTTTTAAAGACTTTGATACACATGACTAACTTTTGCCAGAGTTGAGTTAGGTAATACCGGAGGTCAGTTACCACCCACAGTATATAATTTTTAGATACTAATATCCAAAGTTTTTTAATATTAATAATGAACTCTCTCCTCTACCTAGTAATATGAGGCTACCAGAACATAAGCTGCCTTGAGTGGAGGTAAATATTTCCCTACAAAAACCACTTATTACTGTGTAGTTTCCATGTATCCTCACCCACTCTCAGCCCTATTCTGACAGATTCTCCTCCTAGGATATACAGGCAAGGCCATTATCTAGCTTTAGCCATTCATTTGCCGAAACCCGCATGGGCTCAGACAAAAGGTGGCAACAACTAAAACAGGAAGGAGAAGGGAAGAGCATCCATATACCTGGGCAGTGGAGGGCTGAGCTGGTGGAGGTGCTAGTAAAGTGAACATTGCGCATAGCCAACATTAGAGGTAGAGATCAAACAAGGCAGGGGCCATGGGAAGAGATAAGTGGCCAAGAAAAGAGAAATAAACCTTAGAAGTATCGACTAAGATCAAGTAGTCGGAAGTATGAATGAACATAATGGGAACTGGATGAAAGTGTCCAAGGAAAAGCCAAACTAGTAGATAAGATATCTGAAGTCAAAGCCAGGATCGCCAAAATAGCAGAACAAAATCGCAGAGGCAAACACACACTCACACCAGGCAAATGTGCCCTATTTAAATAACGTAATTGCTTGGACATTGTATCAAAAAACACAAGGGCACCCTGACTGGTGTGGCTCAGTTATCATCCCACAAAGCTAAGGGTCACTGGTTCAATTGCCAGTCGGGACACAGGCGTGGGTTGCGGGTTTGGTCCCTGGTCGGGGCACATACAGGAAAGCAACCATCAATGTTTTGCTCTCACATCAATGTTTCTCACCCTCTCTTTCTCCCTCCCATCACACCTCTCAATAAATAAATAAATAAGTGAGTAAATAAATAAATAAATAAATAATCTTTTTAAAACACACACACAAGGGCAAGGTCAGCAACTCCTTCTTTAACATTAGTGGAAGTAACTCATTGATATCAAAACAGAGGAAGCTGAGTCTTTCAAAGTGACCTGTACTTTAAACAAAATTTTAGTATTAGAATTTTAAAGACCACTTATGTAAATCATGCCAGTAATACACAGGCATACCAATCAGCACTACCCCCACGGAACATCAAAGAAAATAGAATAATAATCATTGCTATGCTAAAGAGTAAAAACTCTTTTTTTGCTTACCTAAAACATACTTTCCTGTATAGTTGCTTCAGGAATACAAAGGGAAATGTGTTCCTAAAACTATGCATTGTCTAGAACACATCTTTTCCACTTATCTGATTCTGATTCTTTGGGAGCTATTTTGAAACTCTGTAGGTATCTGTTAACATGCAAATTCTTTCTGACTGAGCGAAAGTGACTCCCTCCCTTACCATGGAGAAGTTCCATTTTTGCCTCCATTGTTACACTGATTTCAATATTCTGCAACGATAAATGTGTCTGTCTTTAAATTCTCAATTAACATCTTACCAGTTACTTCTTTAATGATTTAGTAAAATCTTTAATATGCGTTCACTTTATTCTGCATGAAAGTCATAATTTTACTTTTTTGAAAATCATCTTTGAACAGTAATTTTCAAGAAAACAATTAATCACTTTTTCAACTTTGGGAGAAGTAGTGATATTTACCATGATGTTTTCTTAGTTATGCTGCTGGATTTAATGATAAGAATAGCTATTGCCCTGGATAGGCCTAGAGTTTGGGAGAAATCAGAGGCAAACAGTAAGTCAGGTGGAGTGTCATCGCTACAATGAAGACAAGATAGAGTTTCTATTTATACTAGAGAGGGGAAGGAGGGATAGAAAGGAGAATGGCCTGACTAGAACGAAAGTTCTTCTTCAGCAGTATGGAAAATCTTCTGTTTTTGTAGGTTCATAAATCCATGGCTGCATCCCAGAACAATCCTGTCCACTCTGTTCGCCAGTAATAGATCGCAATAGGACAACGCCTGTTAATTGACAGCCTGACAGAGCATCATTTCTCTGTCTATGGATATCCTTGCTTGTGTTCATTCTTGGTGTTCAAGAGTTCAATAAACATTATTAATATCATCACAGCCTATAACCATGAATGCTATTTCAATATTCAAAATGCTAGAGGCAGACTTCTGGGCAAGATAGTAGTATATGTAAATGGAGGTACTCACCTCCTCGCACGAACACATCAAAATTACAACTGAACTACAGAACAACAATCATTCAGAACACCTGAAATATAGCTGAATGGAAGTCTTACAACTAGAGATTTAAAGAAGCAACCTGGAGACTGGTAGAGATGTGGAACAGGCTGGCCCCAACCCACATGTGGCAGATAAAAATTGGGAGGTGTATCTCAGCTGCAGAGGTCGCCCCCTGGGGAGCAAGGGATCCAAGCCCCACACCAGGCTCCCCATCTTAGGGTTCCAGTGCCAAGAAGAGAAATCCCCATAACTCTTGGTTATAAAAAACCAGCAGGAGTTGAGGCTGAGGGAGATGAGGGTGGCTGGAGTCCCAGGCATTCCTCTTAAAGGGTCTACACAGGGACTTACTCAGACCCAGTCCCTCAGAGCCTCAGCACTGGGGCAGCAGCTCAAAAGGCACCACAGACATAAGTGGAGGAAATAAATTACCCAGCATCAAGGAGAGAGCTAGAGGGGCAGTTTTCTCCCAAACAGAAGTGCTGGCAGAGGCCA
>PVJI01019551.1:10727-30906 GCA_004026765.1 Micronycteris hirsuta | reverse complement strand
TGGTTGCCTCTCACATGGCCCTCACTGGGGACCTGTCCTGCAACCCAGGCATGTGCCCCGACTGGGAATCGAACTGGGACCTTGTGGATCCCAGCCCGCACTCAATCCACTGAGCTACACCAGCTGGGCTACATTTTTGAAGTGTTTGTTCTATATCTGTGAAATATGCCATTGGTACTTTGATAGGGATTGCATTGAATCTATAAATTGCTTTGGGTAGTACGGACATTTTGATGATGTTGATTCTTCCAATCCATGAGCATGGTATATGTTTCCATTTGTTTGTGTCTTCCATGATTTCTTTCTTCAGTGTTGTGTAGTTTTCTGAGTACAGATCTTTTACCTCCTTGGTTAGGTTTATTCCTAGGTATTTTATTTTTCTTAGGTTGCAGCTTATTTAATTTTTTTTTTCTTCTCTAGAAGCCTGTTTGAGATGGTAGAGGTGAGAGTTCTAGGAACCCATCTCTATCAGTGTACTAGCTGGCATCGTTGTGAGAGGCTGGGTTCAGCTCCAGTGAAGTTTGTTTTTTTTTTTTTTTTAATTTATTTATTTTCAGAGAGAGGAGAAGGGAGGGAGAAAGAGCAATGTATGGTTGCCTCTCACATGGCCCCCACTGGGGACCTGGCCCGCAACCTAGGCATGTGCCCCGACTTGGAATCGAACCGGGACCCTCAGCCCGCGCTCAATCCACTGAGCTACACCAGCCGGGCACCAGTGAAGTTTTTTTTAAGACTCTTCAGTGCATTTGTCCATTTCATGATGGCTGATTTACAAGTGCACCTGCCTACACTGCACTGAGTGCTAAGTAGTTTTTGACCAAAAATAGCCATAACCTTCATGCTCCACCCTCCCTAATCACCTGATTTCTGCCGGAGAGATCTTTTTGTTTGTTTGTTTGTGTGTGTGTTTCCTGGATGAAAAAAGTCCTCAAAGGGAAACAGTCTACCAATGTGGTAGAGGTGAAACAAAAAAAATGGTAGAAGCACTAGAAGGCATCAAAATTGACAAATTCAAAACTGTTTTGAGCAATGGAAAAAAAGTCTTCGTAAGTGTATTGCATCAAATGGAGAGTACTTTGAAGGTGACTGAAGTTTAAAAATGTGAGAATAAATACACAATCTTTTATAAATAAATTCTGGGGGTTTTGGGGATCACCCCTCATATATACACACACATACACACAGTATAAATTACATTGTATTCCTCAGTTTATACCACTTTGGATCTAAGTTGGAAAACACTTTATAAAGAAAAAATTTTTTTTTAACTTTAATGCTCATAATGGTTATTTGGAAACTACTTGTGAAGGATATTTAAAGGAGAAAAAGATAGAAAATAAAATTATTGAAATAAAGGTTTGAAAATGTACAATTTAAAACCAAACTAAATGATTTAAGAAAAACATTTAGGGTGATAATGAAAAAGAAATTTAGGATGATGAAAGAGATGAAATTACCAAAAAGTTGTAAGAGACAATACTAAATGATCTTGTTAACAAACCAGACTTCAAGCAAGGCTAATACTAGTTTAGAGGGAGTTTCCAAGATTATTCTTTGAACTCCTTTTTTTTTTTTTTTTTAAAGTAAAAGGAAGGTAGTAGGTTGACCTTTTAAACCCTCTTAAACATCTTGGCAGAAAATTGTTTCAATAATGCCAGCAGGTGGCGCATTTCATGTGTTTTGTTTTTTTCCAAACTAAAAAAAAAAATTGAGAACAAGTATAAAAGAAATGCTGCCTTTTTATCCTTTGTATTCTGCTTGTCTCAGGAAAAATAACAATAATATCAAGAAAATAATCTTTGTTTTGCTACTTCCTTTCCACCTTAGTGTTACCTTGAATTTTGTATTAAATTGCTAAATATTCCCGATTTCATTTTTTCTATAGTAAAATAAACCTGATCAAAATCCCAAACTATTGCTAATCTTCACACTGTGGGATTCTAACCATATACAAATCCAGCAACCTGCTGCTATGAAACTCAATACTCAAGAAGCAGGTGCTGATGTAAAAGAAAGCGGTTTATTTGCAGATGCTGGCCATCTGGAAGGTGGTGACTCATATCACAAAGCCCAACTCCACTTCTCAGTGCAAGCAGAGGTTTTTATAAGGAGGGAGAGGGCAACAGAACAAAGAGATCAAGGGAGGGAGGATGTGTTGCAAAGTTTTCTACATGCAGACAAGCATAGTCCATTACAATAAGGTAAGTGATTGTCCAGTGTGCATCATCCTGGCTTCAGGTCATCCTGACTCCACAGTTGAAGGTCAGCAAATCTCCCAGGGCTGGAATGCCTGAAGGTCTTTTGAAATTAGTTCCTAGGATTCTTATACAAACATGTTGTTCATCTATAAACTACATATTAGGGTCAGCACTTATAGAAACAATGTCAAAAGAATGGTTGGTTGGCTTACAATTTCCCACCATTAAAATTTTCCATTGTTTCAGGATGCCTCAAGATGTGGTCAAGAGCCTAAACTCCAGGGAACCAGAAAGCCAAGTGCATCTTCACAATGTGCTATGAGCTATATCTCCAGAGTGCTATGGCTTGTGTGCCCGATTTTATGTTGCTTTCAAAGGTTTCAACTTAGCCTAGAACAATCTTTACACCCTCTTTTGTCTGTTTCCCCCAAAAAAGTGCCTGGAGCTGAGGAAGTCCTGATGGACAAAAAAAGGGGTTGACTGAGAAGTAATCTCTCAGGGTGATATGAACATAAAGTCCTAACTGGGCAGGTAGTCACACCACAGACATGTAACTTCTTTAGTAAGAGGTTTATTTTTGCCTATAGTAAGCCCTGTCCATTGTTTCTGTGCACCTAGGTTAACACACCTTTGAAATATCTCCTCAAGACAACACATAACCTTGTTAACTAACCTGCAATCTAGTCCCCATCTTCATGCACTTCCCTCCTTAATTTCAAATGTATAAAAGAAACTGCAAAACTGTATTCTTGAGAGCATTTGAGATCTCACTCCCCAGCAGCATATGACATCAGTTTGACTCAAATAAACTTTATAAAAATTCTTGCCCTGGCTGGTGTAGCTCAGTGGATTGAGCGCAGGCTGCGAACCAAAGGGTTGCTGGTTCAATTCTCAGTCAGGGCACATGCCTGGGTTGCAGGCCAGGTCCCCAGGGGAGCCACGTGACATGCAACCACACATTGATGTTTCTCCCCATCTCTTTCTCCCTCCATTCCCTTCTGTCTAAACATAAATAAATAAAATCTTTTAAAACAAAATTCTTTACAACAGCTACTTTTTTTTTTTAATTTTGAGAGGACATTTATTAAAGCTGGGGACAGTGAAACAAGGAAGGGTTTAGGATAAAAGAAGTAACAGGAGAGAGCGTAGGCAGAGTTGCTTTGGCTCTCTAGAGATGTTATAGGGGAAAAAATGACCATAGGCGGCCCTGCTTTGGCTCACGGGTAAGTCAAAGAAAAGTGGGTCTTGGAGACAGGTTCCAGGGCTTAGCCTGAGACGATCTACTGCTGCCCACTGCTTCCCCTGGTTCCAAGTCTTGCAGGGACCCTTAAAGTTTAGGAAATGCTCGTCTTTGAGGGAAGAAAGTCATTGGCGTGCTCCCTGGAGGGAAAGCAGGCTACAACAGCGATTTTCAAACGGTGTGCCTTAAGAATTTCTAAAATAAGCAGCACCTGACTATTTAATCAGGGACATTGACCTCTTTTCCCTTAGATTATCAAATAAGAAAATGACAACAGCCAACACAATAGCTGTCCAGTTTGAATGATAATGTTTTTTGGTGTATGCGGAATTTTAGTAATTTATGTGTGCCATGACATGCCAAAGGTTGAAAATTGCTGCTCTACAGCTCTAAGTGGACACTTTATTGACGTGAAATCCCTGCAGAAGGATACAAATCAACCTTCTGTTATTACTGCAGACGCGAGTGTCCTTGGAATCTTTAAAATGATCTGGAAGTCTCCGAGTGGGAAAATTTGTTAAAATCCCTATTCTCTACCCCTTTGGGTTCAGGCTGAGTTTGCTTTAAATGGATCTGAAAAACAGCCCCACCTATTGTTGTTTTAGATTGCTTCCCTTTGGAGGAGGGGGACAGAGTCATTTAGTTTCACGAAAGGATACCAGATTGTCAGTGTCCATCACAAATTCATTCAGCAACAGCCGCTCTCCCTACCAAAAAAAGTCAACTTTACGGTGAGAAATGTTTCAAACATCGTAGCTCTTCTTTGTAACCTAATCAAATGCCATTTTTATTAAATCAAAATTTAAATTATTTATTCAAATTTTTATCCTGTAATATAAAAGACACTTTAGAAGGGTTTTTGGGTTTTTTTTTCAGTTTAAGAAAACAATCCCAAATCAATATATGGCTTTTATTGCATCTTTAAAATATCACAAATAGTTCTGGCCAGTGTGGCTCTGTTGACTGGGCACTGTCCTGCAGACCAAAAGGTCATGAGTTCAATTCCCAGTGAGGGCACATGCCTAGGTTGCATGTTAAGTCCCTGGTGGGAGCATGTGTGAAAGGCAACAAATCAATGTTTCTCTCTCATGTCAATGTTTCTTTCCCTTCTTTCTCCCTCCTTTCCCCTCCAAAATCAATAAGCATGTCCTTAGGTGGGGATTAAAAAAAAGGTATATATGGACAACTTAGATCTTATTTATCAGCCTGCTGCACTGCTTCTTTTTCAGAAACATAAGATACCATCCCAAAATTTTCTGCTATCCTGTTTTTAACTGCTGTGGCTTGTTGAATCAAAGCAGCTCAATTTGATACAAGTTCATTGTCGTTTCCTTCAAGAATCAACTGATCTTTCTGGGCTTGAGATACTGAACAAACAATCCCTGGCCTCATCCAAACCCTGCAGATGTATTTTTTCACTCAGGAAATTTCTGATTTCAACAAAAGAACCATTCTCCTGAAAAACAACATTGATGGGGAAGTGAGTGTGCACAGACCTCATCTTGTAACGGAAGCCCAGTGTAACACCCGTGATCATGTTCGGTGCATGACTGCAGATAGTTTGAATAGTGACCAGTTCCCTTCTATTTCCCCACCATTTGTCATCCCAGAGCTGCTTCTCTTTCTCTCCAGGAGACTGAGTTCTACATTGATGTGATTGAAGTTCTGCAGGGTGCCTCTGGGGCCCTTCACAATAACTGTATATCCCTTCAGAGTGACGTCAACATTTTCTGGAATGTCGAGAGTCTGATTGCTGAGGATGGTCTTCATCCTTGCAGTAGATGAGGCAAAAAAGCTAGAAGAAGTTATTTAACTTCATAAGATGATTCAATAAGAATAACTTTCATAAGTCTTTTTCAGCCAAACATTAAAGGATAAATTTTCTTTTATAGCTTTCTTGTCCATAATAATACTGATTACAAAACTTCAGGAAGTCCAGAGTACTGTAAGGAGAAAAATAACTATTACCTATAATTCAACCAGACTTTTAAATATATATTCATTACATATGGCTTTTAAAATGGAATAGTTTGCTGAGTTTTTTTTTAACATCTTTCACTTAATATGTTATGGCTGTCTTTGTATATCACATTAGTTTCTTTCTTAAAAAACATGGAGGAGGAAGCAGTATTTATAGTACCAAACATAAATGTTTTAAGGGATTTTTTAAAATTGAGGAATAGCATAAAGCTTCATTATCTCAATAAATTTTTATATATGTGTTTTAGTCTGCTTGGGCTGGCATAACAAAATATCATATATTGGGTAGCTCAAACAACAGAAATTTATTTCTCACAGTTTGGGAGGTTACAAAATCGAAGATCAAGGTGCTGGGAATGTATGTTTCTTTTTTTTTTTTTAAGATTTTATTTATTTATTTTCACAAAGAAGAGAAAGGAAGGAGAAAGAGGGAAACATTGATGTGTGACAGAAATATCAATCGGTTGCCTCTTGCATACCCCCAAATTGGGACCTGGCCCACAATCCAGGCACATCCTGACAGAGAAGTGAACCAGCAACATTTGGTTCACAGCAGCACAATCCACCAATCCACTGAGCTACACCAGCCAGGGCTGGCAAGGTATATTTCATTCTGAAGCCTCTTCTCTTGGTCTGTAGTTAGTTGCCATCTTGCTGTGTCTTTTTTTTTTTTTTAAAGATTTTATTTTTATAGAGAGGGGAAGGGAGGGAGACAGAGAGGGAGAGAAATAGCAATGTATGGTTGCCTCTCACATGGCCCTCACGGGGACCTGGCCTGCAACCTAGGCATGTGCCCTGACTGGGAATAGAACCGGGACCCTTTGGTTCCCAGCCCGTGCTCAATCCACTGAGCTACACCAGCCAGGGCTCCATCCTGCTGTGTCTTTACATGACCTCTTTGTGCTTGGCAAGGGTTGCGGGGAGGACAGAGACCAACCAAAAAAGCTCTTTGGTGTCTCCTCTTATAGGGCATTAATCCTATGAGATCAGGGGTCCACCTTTATGACCTCATTTAACTTTAATTGCCTCCTTAAAAGTCCTATGTCCAGTACAGTCACATTGAAGTTAGCTTCAATATATTGAATTTGGAAGTGGGGGCAGGTCACAATTCAGTCCATAGCAGTAAGGAGAATAAAGCTTTATATATAATAATTTGTGTATCTACACACATCAAAATAAAGAAAGGATTTTGTTGTGTAATTTAGGGGAATGACTTGTATGGTCTTTTGGAATTTGTTTCCTATTGGAACATGAGTGTCATGTGGACAAAGATTTTTGTCTTTTCTACTCATTGCTAAAGTCTCATGTCTAGATCAGTTAGGAGCGCATAACTGGTGTTCAATATTTACTGAACGATTGAGTACTTTCTTTCTTTTTTAAAAAAAGTTTTATTTAACCACCTTGGCTGGTGTGGCTCAGTGGATTGAGTGCTGGCCTGTGAACCGAAGGGTTACAGGTTTGATTCCCAGTCAGGGCACATGCCTGGGTTTTGGGTGAGGTCCCCAGTAGGGGGCACGCCAGAGGCAACCACACATTGATGTTTCCCTCCCTCTCTTTCTCCCTCCCTTCCTCTCTGTAAAAATAAATAAATAAAATCTTTTAAAAAAATTATAACAAAAGATTTTACTTATTTTTAGAGGGGAAGGGAGGGAGAAAGAGAGGGACAGAAACATTGATCTGTTGTCTCTTGTACACCTCCCCATTGGGGACGTGGCTGCAACCCAGGCATGTGCCCTGACTGGGAATCAAACCTGACCCTTTGGTTTGAAGGCTGGCACTCAATACACTGAACCACACCAACCAGGGCTCTTTCTTTCTTTCTTTTTTTTTTTTTTTTTTGAAAAGAGAGCTTAGGAGTCACAGATCACTAAGACAAATTGATTGTCTTGATTGAATGTCTGCTCTATCACTTACTACTAGTTCTTTTACCTTGGAAAAGTTGTTACTAAAGGTCTCTGTGCCTTAGTTTTCACTAATGAAAAATTGGTATTCTAAGGTTGTTGTAAGGATCAAATGAATTAATTATGTAGAATAGTATGTAACATGTAGACAGAAGTAGATGATTTTAAGTAGGCAATAAAGATATTCACCTTTATGGCCAATTCTTCTTATATGTACAGTCATAACCCAAGAAAATATTCTGGGAAGTTGGTAATATGGGATTCTTTTTGCCTGTGCTTTTTAGGAAGAAATATTGAGGCACACAGGTCAAATGACTTGTAAATGTGTTTGCTAAAGGTTGTCTCCCATTGGAATATTTAAAGGAAGGTAATATGTTTGCATTCCCCTGGAATTGCTTATTATTTGGATTTTAAATTCTTTACTTAATTGGTCATTTACAAGCTATGAACCTAAGTTGAGCCCCTAAATTCTCTATGTGCATGCAACATGTATATAATCACTAATTTGTAGGTATCTATATAGTCTATACTTTGGATCCTGTTATGAGTTTTAAAAATGCAAATGTATACACTCATTTAGTCATTAGGTATTTTCTCAGGCAATGGAAGCTGAAAGTACAGCTATTAACATGCAGAATCCCCTAAATTTTTGAATGCTGAAAAGGGGGATCCTCATAAAAGAAATTAAGGAATCACTACTTTACTGGCTCCATATATAAGGAAACTCTTGTAACTCTACATTAATATATTGTAAATCTTGATCTCTTCATCAACACTGTAGATTATATACCCTTCTGGCCCCAAGATTATGGCTGGAGGGATAGCAAGGTCACCAAGAATAATTTGGAAGTTGCCAAGGACTTGTTTTAAAGTGTTTTCAAGTCTGACCGAGAACTCTGACATTTAGAAAAAAAAATAAGTAATAAACTGTAGAAAATCTCTCTCATGGGTTTGCCTGAACCTGAAAATCAAAGTCCACCTTTGACCCAGAGGATGGGAACGGGGCGCCTGTCAGGACATGAACTACAACTCCCAGGATTCCTGGGCGGACGCTACTGGGAGTTCCAGTACATTCCGCCCGTCCGGCCCACTGCGCGGCGCCCCTCCCACTCCACGCCTCCTGCGGCGCCCCTCGCAACGCAAACTACGCTTTGGGCTTCTGTTCTGGATGGGTACGCCGCGTGTTTGCTTCAGGGGAGCTTTTCTCGCTTTATTTATTTATTTTTTTTCGCTGTCATTTTTCTCTTTTATTTCCTTTGTTACCCCATTGTTCTAACGCACGCCCAAGCACTACTCCTCTGGATAAGTGTCCAGACGGAGGAGGAGCCGGGACTCGAGTGCTAACCCGGAAGAAGTGATCCAGGAAGTGAAAGTGATTCCGTGCCTCTCCGGCTGAACTGTAGCGGGTTAGAGAAGGTCCGGCCTGAGTAAGGAAAGCTGATCTCTTTTTCATTTTAGGTACTCACAAATCATTTCTTTTATGATCTTAAAAACCCTTTTTTCTTTCTCCAGTTTATCTTCCATGTTCCCTCCTTATGGGATCGTTCCCTATACCGCATCACACAGTATAGTTTACACGTGCTGCTCTCGCCTAGGGTTAATGTCACGTCTGTTATACCGTCGCTGAGAATTGTTCTGAGAGTTACCAGAGTAATCCTGTTAACTGGTGGGTGGTGGAGAAAATTTGCTGTTCTCAGGTATAGTCCTAGAGAGTAAACGTCTTGGGTTTTTTTCCCCTTAACAGTTGAGGTTCATGACCTTGAGAATTACTCATTCTACTACTGTTCGGAAAATGGAAATTTTAGCTAGAAGTGTGCTAACAGAAATGTTTACCATACTTTTATTCTGTCCGTTTGCAAATGGAGACACATCCTCTGATGTGCCTGAGACTCGATGTAAAGACGCAGAAACTTCTGCTGGAGGATTGCAACATTTGTTACTGGGCATAGATGTATTCTTCCACAGTCCTTTTCTGCATGTGATTCAGTATGTTAAAGTTCATTAGAGGAACCTGCAAACTTTGAATATATTAGAGACGGTTCTCAATATTTTATTTCCTAGGTGATAATAAAATGATATATAAATTAGTAGACTTATAATGATTAAATGAGCTAGTATGTGAATGCATCTCCTAGCATAGGAACACCAGAGACTATAAAGGTTGATTTTAATACATTTTGACCTTTATTTCAACTTTGAACCACAGGATTCTAGGGGCAAAATGTTATTCTTAGAACCTTTCTTAATAAAATGACAGTGTACTTTTGTTAGCTCTTGATTATCTCTGTTGGAGAACAAATAATTACTGTACACAGCCAGTTTCACCTAACCTGCAATTTTTTAAGTAACTTTTTTTCTTGATAGTAAAAGTAATATATGCTATAAGTATAAAAGACTTGGAAAGCACTAAAATGTAGAAAAAATAGAAAGCAAGCAAGTGTGGTATCCATGATTCCACAACTAGGAATCATCTTAACATTTTGATATATTTACCTTTTAGTTTTCTTTTTAAAAATATTCTGTACCTTTTTCACATTTATATAATGTGGAAAAATTTTGAAAACAAGTTGATCCTTGACCAATTCAGGGGTTAGGGGCAACAACCCTCCTAATCAAAAAATTTGCATATAACTTTTAACTCTCCAAAAAATTAATTAATAATCATCCTGATTATACTTATTAGATTGATTCTAGGACCCCCACAAATACCCAAATCCCAGATGCTCAATCATTGATATAAAATGGTGTAGAACAATGCATATAATTGACCATTTGCCTTCATAGATTCCCAACAATTGATAGAAAATACTGTTTTCAGCTGCAGTTGGTTTAATTTACGGATATGAAATCAGGGGATACAGAGGACTGATTATATATTTATTTGATAACTTCAAGGTGTACGTGGACCTGTGTAGTTCATACCTGTATTGTTTAAGGGTCAACTGTAATTATCACCGTTGCCCTTTATTACCAGACCTGCTTACTTTTTCCTAAATTATATTTTATTGATTATGCTATTACAGTTCTTGTTTTTCCCCCTTTGCTCCCCTCCACCCTGTGCTCACTACTCCTTCACGCAATCCCTCTACCATTGTTTGTGCCCATCGTTCATTCGTGTAAGTTCTTTGGCTACTCCATTTGCTATACTGTACTTTGTATCCCCGTGGCTATTCTGTAACTACCTGTTTGTACTTCTTAATCCCCTCACCTCTTCTTCACCCATTCTCTCCCACCCCCTTCCCATCTGGTAACTAACTTCTTTTCTCTTGCTTTTAAGAGTTCTCTCTTTATCTTTAACCTTTGGCTTCTTAATAATGATGTGTCTTGGAGTGGGCCTCTTTGCATCCATCAAAATTGGGACTCTCTGTACTTCCTGGACTCGCATGTCTATTTCCTTCACCAAGTCAGGGAAGTTTTCTTTCACAATTTTTTCAGACAGATTTCCAATTTCTTGCTTGCTCTTTTTTCCTTGTGGTACCCCTGTAAGGTGAGTGTTGTTCCAGAGGCTGTTTATGCTATCCTCATTTGGGGGGGTTATTTTTTACTTCTTTATGTTCCAAATCATTAATTTGATTCTTGGCTTCATTCTACTGTTGTTTCCCTGTAAATTGTTTTTTATTTCAATTAGTGTAGCCTGTGTTTATGATTGGGTCTTTTTTATGCTGTTGAGGTCCTTACTAAGTTCCTTGAGCATCCTCATAAACATTGTTTTGAACTCTGCATCTGATAGATTGCTTACCTCCATTTCATTTAGATTTTTTTTTTTGGAGTTTTGATCTGTTCTTTCATTTGGGCCATGTTTCTTTGTCTCCTTGTTTTGGCAGCCTTGCTGTATTTGTTTCTATATATAAGGTAGAACTGCTTTGATTCCTTGTCTTGGTAGTGTGTCCTAATGTAGTAGGTTTTGTGTAGGGTCCAGTGGCAAAGCCTCCCTATCATCCAAGCTGGGTACTCCAGGGTGAGCCGTTTGTGTGGGCTGAGTACACTCTCCTCTTCTGGTTGAGCCTTGATAGCTGTTGGCAGATCAGTGGGAGGGATTTATCAAGGCCAGTCAGCTGAAAGGTCTGGCTCTGTCCACTGACTACCAGCCTCCACCTTCCATGGAGGATCAGTTGTGCAAGACAGTGGTGCTCCTTTGTGGTCCATAGCTCTCTACTGGGTGTGTTGACCCAGGGGTTTCCAGGATGGTGCAGGCCAAGGTCAGCCCCCACCTGTGTTTTGCCCCAGGGCACCCTGCCTGAGCAGTAAAGCAGTCTGAGATGGCTGCCACTTGCACTGGGTTTGGAGATTCCCAGGTGAAGCCAAGCTGTAACTCTAATCAGCCTGCCCTAGGGCTCACTGAAGCCAATTGTTGCTGCCTGGTTTGATAGGATTTAGGAGCCAAGACTGGCCATTGTTGTGGAAAAGCAGGTTGGGTGGGCCCCTAAATTGGGTGGGGTAGGGCCTCTGTGGATCTCCAGGGTGGGTCACCCAGTTAGCCAGTTTGATGGGGTCTCAAAATATGGCACCAACCTACAGGCTCTGTGGGGGGAGGGCTCAGCCAAGGGACAATGGTCTCTGCTCACCGCAGTGCCAGACACTTCAGTCTCTCCCTGTATACCACTGGTGCCCTTCAAGCTGCCACCCTGGTGCTGGAGCAAGTTTGAGTAGGTAAGTGCATATGTGGGTTCCCCAAGGGGAACCACTTATGGCTCCAGCAGCCTCCTTCACCAACTCAATCCTCACTGGTTTTCGCTTCCAGAAGTTGTGGGACTTAATCTTCTTGGCACTGGAATCCTGGACTGGTGGGCCTGGTGTGGGTCCTTGCTCCCGAGATATCTTTCCCAGATATTATTCATGTGGGTGTGGGGCCAGCCCGTTTTGTATCTGTGCTCCTCCTACCAGTCTGAATGGATGTGGTCTCTTCAATTCTATAGTTGTCAGGCTTCATTCACCTTAATTTCTGACGTTCCTGAGTGATGGTGGTTCTATATTTTAGGTGTAATTTCAGTGTGGTTGCATCAAGAGGTGAGCCTTGTCTGCCTATGCCGCCATCTTGACTAGAAGCCCAGACCTTCTGCTTTCTTAGTTTATTAAATTTGAAGTTTTCTTCATTTAGGATTTCAGCTAAAAGGGAAGTATCTTTGAAGAGTGATTGTATAATTGAGAATAAAAAGCACTGAGCTCTGGCCCTGGTCGGTGTGGCTCAGTTGGTTCGGTGGTGTCCTGTGTCCCATAAACTGAAAGGTCATGGTTTCGATTCCTGGTCATAGCATATGCCTAAGTTGTGGGTTTGGTCCCCAGCTGGGGTGCTTACAAGAGGCAACTGATTGATGTTTCTCTCTCTCTCTCCTTCTCTCGCCTTTCTTCTCACTCTAAAATCAGTAAGCATATCTTCGGGTGAGGATTTTTTTTAAAGGAAAGGAAGAAGAAAAAGAAGAACCCTGAGCTCTGAATAGGGAACCTGCGTTCTAGAATCAGCTCTGCCTCCCTGGCTGAATGAATAATCATGATTAAGTTACTTGGCTTCCTTGGACATTTGGATACCTAAAATTAAAGAATTAAACAAGAAAATAGTTATTATTTACATTATACTTTAGAAATCTATGAATATAGGAACCACTTAAAGTTTGCATGATTATTTTATACCTTTCAAGTGCTCGTTCGCACACTCAATTCTAGATTCTGGATACTTTCTAGAAAACAGCTGATTTAACCCAGTCTATTGATATATTTATTGGTTACACTCCTATTCATTTCTCTTAGCTAATTATGTATATTGAGTGGGTAAAAAGCAGTGCTTTCTTCATTTATTTTAATACATTCTTTTCAGAAGTTAGAAGAATTATTTTCTTTTTGTGAGTTATGGAATTTGAGGACCATGTTTGGAGCTGGCTGAGATTTTGAAGTGAGCAAGATTTCTCACTTCCAGGTTGAAGATTCCTTCCAGCTTTATTATATCTGTAGAGTTGATTTTTTTCCAGAATATGTTTATTTATTATATTTCAGATGCTGAGATGAATCGTCACCTCTGTGTTTGGCTTTTTAGACATCTGTCCCTCTATGGTCACTGCCAATGCCACATCCACCCCCTTTTTCATCAGTTTACACAGATACATCTTGATACACAGCTGTGGGGTTTTAGACAAAACTGGAATCGGATACTCCACCTGTTAAATAAGAACTGCTCCAGGAGATATTGTCATCAAGACACCAGGATGCTCTGGAAGCATAAAGCACTACAGAAATATATGGAGGACCTGAATAAAGAGTACCAAGCACTTGATCAGTGTTTGCAGCATATCTCTGTGAATCAAGGGAATCAAAGGTCCTTGAATCAAAGACATGCTGAGTTGGCACCACTTGCAGCCATTTACCAAGAGATTCAGGAGGCCGAACAAGCAATTGAAGAATTAGAATCAATGTGGAAAAGTAAGTAAAAGATACATGTGTGTTTGAGTATAGGATTGATTTTCTAAGTTAAACTTTAATTGAACTCAGTCTTTAAAAAGCCTACAAGTAATAAGCTCTACACTTGGAAAGGACAGGACTCTCTACTCTGGGTGTTTGCAGTACTTCAGTAGTTGTGTTGCGGAAAAATAACTCACACGTGGGAGAGATGGCAGAGCACAATCTTTATTACATGCGGGCTCAGAGGAGAAGGACTCCAAATTCTGAGCCCCGAACTCTGACTCTCTGGGATTTAAATAGCCCCAGACTTCCTGCCTACGTGGCAAAGCAAGATTACAGAAGCCTAATGAGGAAGTTACATTATTTGGTAAACTACCTTATTTGCTAAACTACCTTATTTGCTAAACTACCTTATTTGCTAAACTACCTTATTTGGTAAAAGCAAAGCACAGGGGTCTTAATGTGAAGGTTACAAAGTACAGAGACAAAACATGGGAGCTCACAAAGTACAGAGACAAAACACAGAGGTTGCCTGTAATTCGCCCCCCTCTGCAGGCGGGAGGTGTTTCTGCAGTTCAGCAGCACGGAGGTTGCCTGTCAGGGTTGTTCTTTAGTAGCTGAGAGACTGAACTCCTTGTGGTTCTTGACAGCAAGTTTTTAGGGTCTGGGAGACAGGAGACTGAATACTGACCTTTTCAGAAGCTTTAATTTCTTGCATAGGCCTTTACTGAACACTGTCCTACAGTGCTACATACCAGGGACTCAAAAATACAGTTCCTACCCCATTAAAGGGCCTGTATGGTCTAGGTATTTCATCACCCTCCAGCCATTTCATCCCAATCCCTCCCTTCCCTACCAGCCCTAGGCAACCACTAATCTACTTTCTGTCTCTGTAGATTTACTTCAGGCATTTTATATAAATGGAATCATATAGTATGTTGTCTCTTGTGACTGGCTTTTTAAAAACGTATTGATTGTAAAGAGGAGGGGGGGAAGAGAGAAAAAAGCATTGATTTGTTTTTCCACTTATTTATGCATTCATTGGTTGCTTCTTGTATGGGCCCCGAGCAAGGGATTGAACCCATACCTTGGCATATCAGGACAATACTCTAAGCAACTGAGCTACCCGGCCCCAGCTGTGCCTGGCTTTTTTTCACTTAGCATAATACCCTAAAGGTTCATCTCTGTTGTAGCCTATATCTGTACTTCTTTCTTTTTATGTATTTTTAAAAAGATTTTATTTATTTATTTTTAGAGAGAGGGAGAAAGAGGGAAACATCAATGTGTGGTTGCCTCTCACGTGCCTCCTATTGGGGATCTGGCCAGCAACCCTTTGGTTTGCAGGCCAACACTCAGTCCACTGAGCCACACCAGCCAGGGTCCATATATCATTTTTTTATTGCCGAGTTATATTTCATAGTATAGGTATACCACATTTCATTTTTTTTATTCATCAGTTGATGGATATTGAGTTGCTTTCACTTTTTGATTATTATCAACAATGCTGCAATGAACATTTGTGTACAAGTTTTTGTGTGGCCATAGATTGCTGAGTTGTATCTCCGTGTTTAACCTCGTGAGGAACTGTCAGACTGTTTTCCAAAGTGGCTGCACCATTTTCATTCTACTCCTGTGTGAAGGTTCTAATTCTCCACATCCTTGCCAACCCTTGTTGTCTGCCCCTTTGATTCTACTGATCCTACGGGACTTTAGTGCTATCTCCTTGTGACTTTGACTTTCCTTGCCTCATTAATGATATTGAGCATCTTTTTGTGTTCCTAATTGCCTTATCATCTTTGGATGAATAACTTTTCAGATCTTTTGCCCATTGAGTTATTTGTCTTTTTATTATTGATTTGTAGGAGCTCTTTATATTATAGACGTAAGTTCTTTATCAGATATATGATTTGCAGAAATTTTTCTCTCATTCTGTGGATTGTTCTTTGACACACTACACTTTAAAATTTTGATGTTGTCGATTTATCTTTTTATTCTTTTGTTGCTTGTGTTATCAGTGTATTAGCTAAGAAACTACTATATAATCTAAGGTCACAAAGTTTTGTATCTTTGTTTTCTTCCAAGAGTGTTATATTTTTTAGCCCTTACGTTTAGGTGTCTGATTTACTTGAGTTGATTTTGTGTATGATGTCAAAGGTGTTTATTTTTAATTTTAGTATTTCTTAACATTGCTATTGCCTTAATATTTTCTCTCAGGAAAATTTTTCATAATATGCAGAAGTTGAAAGAAGCATAATGGACTAACCTAGGATTCAACATTTATCCAGATATTGCTATTTACTTTTAGTTACTAAACTTTCTTCTGTGCTCTGTCCTGTTTAATTAAGCCTTAGGAATGTTAAGCAATGTCAAGGCTAGCCATAATTACACCTGTGAAATCCTGGTGTTCAAAGCCTTATATTTTCCTGTCTTCTATGGGTGGCACCACAAATATCTCACCCACATTTAATGAGGATTATTTTTTACTCTTTTTGCATAATACCTCTCAAATTCGTAATTAATTAATTCAGGGGAAGTTCCTCACACATAATAGGAGCTTACTGAATGGTTTCTAAATTGAATTGGCATAACTTCTTTCGGCTTTGGTTGTATCACGTGTAAGATTAGATTGGATTAGATTGTTTCTAAACGCTCTTTTAGATTTACAGTTCTGCTATTCTATAATAATAGTGATACTACCTACCTTAACTCTACAAAAATGGAGGCTTTAGCCATGCTAGATTATTCACAGTGTGCTTGGTAATAGTTGCCACCTTTAGACAAGAAGTGGCCACCCCAATTTAATCCAAAACTTATTTTTGGGGGGTTTATATTTAATTAGCCAGTCCCTTTTTAAACCTGTTTGATTAATTACTAATTTGTATAATTAGTTACAAACATTCAAGTCACAGGATTTTGGGTCAAGATCATGCTTCTTTTCATACTGGGTTTTTTTGGGAAATACTTTACAAATGCTTGTTTATTGATATTCTCTTACCTTTCTAACTTCTTTTATATAATCTCTTGCCTTCACAACTGAAATAAAGGTCAGTAGTCAGATAATAGGTAGCTGTTTAAGAGATTCCCTGTATTTAAAAACTTTTACCATTATTACTGTTGTTGGTTTGTAGGTCTAAATAAACAAGATGAAAAGCAGTTACAAGAACTTGCATTGGAAGAGAAGCAAACCATTGCTCAAAAAATCAACATGTTATACAGTGAGGTATGTTTTAGGAAGGAAACTTAACTTCATACATAGTGTTAATATAAAGGAATGCTGTTCTTGCTAGATTGTGTGTTGGTGCTCAGGGTGCTTTCCTAGCACCAGTGTATTAAGTCTTCTCTTACAATAAGTGATTAGGTGGTGTTTAGGTCTGTAATTTGCTATAGATGAAATTGAAGAGATAGTGATAGGTATCAAAGAATAAAACACTCCCCCATCCCCTAGCAGCAGTATTCTAAAATTGAATCTATTAACTTGCCAGGCACAAAAACACATGCTCATAAAGAAATGTAGTTCACCAATAGGAAGCATTAGGGGTTTTTAAGTCTTAGAAAGGGGAAGTGGTTCATGGTGATTGTGTTAATTAAGGGTTGAAAATTTACATTCTGAATAGAATGGAATGAATACAAGGGTATAGAGACAGTGGTTAACACAGCTATTAATGGTAGCTTCTTCCAGCTCAATGGATGATTTGTCTGAAATCACAGAACTATGCACTGTGCTCCCCTCTGTCATATTTGCCATCTTCCTGCCTTCAGTCCTCCCCACTCTGGAAATCCTGTAGAGGAGGTTTTTCAGGAGTTGAAGGGGATGAGGTTGGGGTATTGGTTATTTTTGTCACTGGTTTAACCAGCAAATCAAAGATGTCTGACTAAAATATTCTGTAATAATCTCTCTCATTTCTAGCAGAGAATGGAGTATGTATTTAAAAAATCAACAGTAGGGAGTATCATGACACATACATGCTTTTAGTTTGATTTGAAAGACCTTTCAGTAATAATACAAATAAAATTTCCTTTTCTTTCTAAGAGGAAAGTTGGTTACTTTATTAGGATGCCCCTTTTTCTTGTCACAGCTAAGAAACTATTTGAGCCTCATCTTGGGATTCCTCAGCATACTCTTTAAACAAAGTAACTACTGAGAAGTCAGGGCACAGCCTGGTGCTTTGCTGTCAGTTATGGCAGAAGAGAATATGCAATCATGTGAAAAGAAGACTCTCTAAGCTTTACTTCATTCATTAGATGAAAGAAGCTACTGTTCAGAACTAATAACAGGCACAATCTGAAGAAAATTGAATGGGACACTGGACTTTGATCTAAATTTCTGTATTTTAGAAAATTAAGATAGTCTGATAGCATTGTAGAGAACATACTGACAAATAACTTCATTGTTAACAATGAATTGATCACTATTTTAGGTCTAATTAGGTCTACTTATTAAAGCATTTTAGGAGTAGACTTCATTGGGGTGCTATGTGATTTTTGTTAATTACTGAATTTTTAAAAAATAGTTGGGGCTCTTTTATCTAAGTTCCAGTAATAATAGTATATATAGTATATATACCACGGAACATATACATACGAATGGTTATAGTTTTTCCGTTTTTTAGCTTATCCAGAATCTAGTGCCAAAGGAGAAATACGACAAAAATGATGTTATTTTAGAGGTGACATCTGGAAGAACTACTGGAGGTCAGTAAAATAATTTTCTTATAAATAATCCATGAAATAATATAAATTTTACTTTGATTAGACACACTATAACTTTAAACATTTCACTTTTGAAGTAGTTACCAATTTCCCAAGGGGCCTAATTAAGATTAGTTCTCTTGGAAGTAAGCGCTGACTGAATATTTTTTGTATTTTGTTTTAGGTGATATTTGCCAACAATTTACCCGTGAAATATTTGACATGTACCAGAATTATTCAGGCTATAAACACTGGAAATTTGAACTTCTGAATTATACACCTGCTGATTATGGTAGGTATATTTGAGGATTTGTCCATAGATGGTGCTGGAAATTATTTTTCCTCTAAGTTTTATTATATTTATGTTGTCCTATATTCTAATTTTCTTGTTTAAAAATCTCTTTATTGATTTTGAGAGAGGAAGACGGAGAGAGAGGGGGAAAAAGAGGAAAGAGGAGAGAAGAGAGAAACATCGACTTCTGTTCTACTCATTCATGCTCTCATTGATTGTTTCTTGTATGTGCTCTGACCAGATACTGGACCCTCAACCTTGGCGTAGTGGGATGACTCTAACCAAGTGTCTTACAAGTGAGCTACCCAGCCAGGGCTGTCCCTTTTTTTTTAAACATTTGATCTGTTTCTACTAAATACTGTGACATAGGTTCATCAATCACAGTGACTTACTATAGTAGAGTTTTTAACTGGGAGAAAAGAGTGGGAGGGATTGCATCCACTCATAGACCATGAACAATCTAATGTTGTTCTTTTGGTTTGCACTAGGATGCGAAAGAAAAAAATCCCTGTGCTTTCTGTCTGTCTTTGTGGCAGCCCAGATTGAATAGGAGACTACATCTGTGGAAGAAAAAAAAAAAAAGAGTGGGAGGGAGGGAGGGAGATATCCTCATAGGAAGGAATATCTAAGTAAGAGAAAATTTCCCTATGGAGGATAGGTATGTACCTTGCCTGGAAAGCATTCCTTTGTTGTTCAAAGATACAGTCAGGTTTTTACTCAAAAGAACTTTATCTAATCAGAAGATTTATCAGTTAGACTAAGTGGCTAATGATTTATCAGATTTTTGTGGAAACATAGAAGAAGTACTTTCCCTTTATTTTCAGAAAGCTTCCATTTAGTTGGGATGATAAGAACTTATACAACATAAACAATAACAAACAATGCAAGCCTTTAAACTTGCAAGTATGTTAACTATGTTAAATCATATCATCTGATAATTATTATTTTTCCCATTCTTTTAATCTCCCTGGAAGTAGTTGTCTGCCTGGTTCCACAGTGATAACACTGTAGTAGACAGAGGGGATTGTGAATAATAAACCACAAACTATCAAAGTGGAAAAAGGAGATTAATGTAAGTTTAACAATCCAGGGAAATGAAAACCAGTATCTAGCATGTTGTGCTTGGTATAGATTTTATTTTATTATATTTTTTCCTTTTTTAAAAATTATATTTTGATAATTATGCCATTATACTTGTCCCAGTTTTTCCCCATTCGCTCCTTTCCACCCAGCACCCCCCACTCCCTTAGGCAATCTCCACTCCATTGTTCATGTCCATGGTTCATGCTTAGAAGTTCTTTGACTACTCCATTTTCTATACTGTACTTTACATCCCCAGGCTATTCTGTAAGTACCTATATACACTTCTTAATCCCCTCATCTCTTCACTTGTTCCCCCACAATCCCATCCCATCTGGCAACCATCTAAATGCTCTCTGTATCCATGATTCTGTCTCTCTTCTCCTTGTTTGCTTAGTTTGTTTTTTTT